>JAPXFQ010000284.1:2985000-3240364 GCA_028564705.1 Apricaphanius iberus
GCCTTAACTTTTCACGAGTTCTTGTACTTTATTATTTATTCCTCTTTATCTGATCTTTACATTTTTGCTTTCCATCTTTTTAAATGCATTTCTTGATTTTTTTTTCATGATTCTTTGATCTTTCTTATCTATTTAAAGCTTTAACATTTACTTTAAGTATGAATCGGTTAATACACACAGCATTTTAGATGTTGACCAACAGTTCTGCTTTTCCAAAAAGGCTAGAATTGTGTCTTTCCTCCAGAATTCCCATTCGGCTTTTGGCTGTTTCTCTGATTATTTTTCTCCCTTCCCATCCAGTCACTTTAGGTGGACTGTTTATTATATTACATGCAGATGGACTCTTATTTATTTTGGTATTTTTGGTATTTATCTTGGGTCAGCCGACTGTGAAGGTAGATTCTCTCACATTCTCTCTATGAGAGTCACTAAGCGCTTTTACCAGTAGGGCAGTGACCAATGAATAGCCTGACGGCTTCACACACAGCCAGCATGCGGCTTGTTATGGAAGTCAGTGTCCAGGCTGGTGTCACGCAAAATGTCAGATCTTGTTGCTTAACACAAGGCTCGGGATCAGATATAATGGCTCGGACAGATCCACTTAGTCCACTTCAGCCAGCTTTGTGACCTCCAGGTCACCATGACAGCGAAAGATCCATATTACACAGAAGAGTCCTGCAAAAAGTACTCATAAATTTGAATGCTTTCACAGTTTGTCGGTTTAAAAACACAAATCACCACAAACAATGTATTATATATTGAGGTTTCAGGTTATTTTGTTCGTGTCTTTGTTCAAACAGAGCTTATTTAAGTGTCTAAATTACTTCCTCAACATGTCTTGAAGTTCTCCAGGCGCCTGATAATGACCCAATAATTTCACCCACGGTGACTTTTAAAACATGTAGGACATTGGCCCTTGAGGCCCAGCTTGGTTAAGGTCAAAGCATATTCTCGTGTAAGAATAGCCGAGTCAAAGTCCAGATATAAATCTAACTAAAAATCCCCAGCAAGACCTCACAAATTAAATTTTAGAATCTATTCAGTAAACCTGACTGCGTGAGGTTTTTTGGAAAGAAAAAGGTGGAAAAAAAATCTCTTTTTCTAAGCATAGAAAGCTAGTGCACTGCAAAAAAAGAGATGTGTTAAAAATGACATGTCCTGAGTGTGATCAGGGTCTACACATGTTGAGTTAATTTGAACACATTGTATGCGTGAGACATTTTTAATAATTGCTCCCGTTAAACTGTTCATTTATTTGTGTGCACATATTGATATGCATTCTTTTTGTTACTTAATGTATATTTGGTTTTTCTGATTATTCGAAGATAACACTAAAATCTACACGTGTAGTAGTCCCTGATCACACTCAGGACATCTGTTTTTGCAGTGTAAAGACAAACTCCAAAAAGACTTTAATTTATTTATTCCCTATTCTTTAAATGAAAACCATGCGCTGTTTTATTTCCACTTAACAATTATGCACCACTTTGTTTCAGTCTATCAAAGAACGCATAAATAAACTTTAATAGTGAAAAATTCGCAAAAGTTCCAGGGGTGTGCAAACTTTCGCAAGGAATTTTTAAACTAAAGGCAAACAGCAAATTTAAATGAAAATGAGATAAAATAAGATATACAGTCTCAATATTACAAAAAATGATCACTTTGAATCAAAGTTACTTTGAAGTAGCAGTTAGAGGAACAGCATTTTGCCTTCCAATGATACGATACAACATAATTGTCATGCGACAACAACCCTGAAAACTGATATGCCATATAGAGTTGTTGCCTAGCCCTAAACCTGCGTAATCTTTTTCAGCCCGGCACACCAGCCTCTGACGGAGGTCTATGGTTGGGAAAGACTTCCTGTCAATTGTTCAAAATGTGTCACTTTCAGGCCAGAAATAGGTTGTTGGTATGGAACTGAGATATTTTTACACTGCAGGCTCCTGCAACCGCTTCACAAAATAATAGTTTATAGATTTGAATCATGGATACAAGATTTCTTGAAAAACATTAAATCTGTACCACTGCAACAGATGTGATGTTTTCTAAAATAACAAGAAAATGCCATGAACAATTGCTGCTCATGTGAATAAATAGTAGCTTCATATTTTTCTTAGAATATAATATAATATAAATAGTCTCCGCTGCTGTCTCAGGTTGAGCCTTCGCCTGAGCCCACGGTGGAGCTCACTCCTCGTCTGTGCCACCTGGTGAAGGCGGAGAACGGCTACTGCTTCAACCTGCAAAGTGATAAGAAGAAGGGCGGCCAGTTTGTCCGCTCCGTGGACCCCGACTCACCAGCAGAGAGGGCTGGCGTCCGAGCTGGAGACAGAATAGTGGAGGTATGGCTGGAAGGTGTGATTACTTACAAAACGGAGGGTTATGGGTACCATATAAATGTGATTTATTGGAGAAAAATACATTTTTAGCTTTATGAATAACTGAGGGTTGTGTGTTTTTTTTGTATCGAGATGGGATTTGCGACATTCATTTCAAACATTGCGGGTTTTTTTATTAATATCCACAGTGCTCTCCAAACTGACTTACACCCCTGCTAAAAAAATTGAGAAAAGCTTTAATGATATGCATTTTTTTTTTGTTTAAGTAGATTAATCTCACACTGGAAACACTTAAAATAAAATATATAAATTTAACTCAAATGTTTGTAAATCTACAGCATGTAGAAACCTCTAATTGGTGATCCCGCTTCCCTGAAATATAATGTGACACAGAAGCTCTTAAAGAAATGCGAAACACACACTGCCCAGGGTTTTAAGGTAAGGCAGATGTGTGATGTGTACTCAGTAGAGATTATTGCATGAATGCTTAAAATCATCTAAAAGCTAGGGTTGGAAAACATGCAGTGCAGACCTCAAAAAGTACATATAATAGTAGGGATATGCGATACACAGATATAGTCTAAACATTCAGGGTTGGCTCAGGAATGCAAAAGCCACATGACATACTGCAAGTTTTACAGAATAAACAAAAATATCTTTAAAACTATACAATCAAAATTATGATCTGTCGTACTTTCACATCTTGAGTGAGATGAGAAGCAGCTGAAGAGTTTGATGTTTAAAACCAATTAACATTCCAGCAATTTTAAACAGATTTTTTTTTCTCAAACTCATACCCAAATTAATATTAAAGCTGTTCTTGAACCACATGGAGTTGAGGCATGGTTGGGGTCTGAAAGAAAACACTTTGAATTTTTCCTCCATAACAGAATCTATTGGAGTGCTATTGTTGCCTAGTAATATGATTTTTAAAACACTGGAAAATATTAATCTTCTAAAAATACGAGCTTCAAAAGTGGCTTTTAATATTCGTTTGTACATAGAATAGGCGTCCAGAAAAAAAAGGTCAAATTTGACCTTTAAGTATTCAACATCCCAACCACAGGATGTAGGAATGCAATGTGAAGTAAGGTATTAAAGTCATGTTATTAAAAAAGTAAAAACAGATACTGATGATTTACAATATTTTACAACCGTTTGTAGCTGATAATGATTGTAGGACGATAATGCTGTACATCTGTATATAATAGTGAAAGAATGTAATGTGCTAAGGATCTCTTGCTCTTTATGCAAGTGTTGTCCTACTGGCAAAATTGAGTTTTATAAAGTATTGGCAGCGCTAAAAAAATAATTTAAGCCTTTGATACATCCTTACTGAGCTGCCAGTAAGTGCAAACGGTGCTGTATGCATGGTCGTGTGTCGCACAGCTGAGACTTTGTTTCCATCTTCATCTGCATGAAGTTCACAGTCAATGACGTGGAAATCGAGAGGGCTGACGCAGGAAAGGATTTCATGCAAAGCAGCTCCTCTCAAATCACACTCTTATCTGCACAGCTTTTCGTCCTTCCCCTCACGTTACCCCCACTATGTATTCCTTTCTTCCAAAAGAGTTCATTTTCACTGATGTTCTTTTTTTTTTTTTTTGCCTTCTCAGGTAAACGGAGTAAACATAAGGGGCCTGAGGCATTCAGAGGTTGTGTCGCTCATCAAATCCAGAGGGGATGAAGTTAGCCTTTTGGTGGTTGACCAGGAAACGGATGAACTCTTCCGCAGACTGGGAATTATCCCAACCATTGCCCACATTAAAGGTCAACCAGCCCTCCAGCTCTACCACCCAGCCGTTCCCTCTACCGAGACAATGCTGAACATTGTTTCATTTTTTACAGAAGTGTATGTGGATGACAGACGTGCAGAAAGCACCCCTCCAACCCCGTCTCCAACCACTGAGCTCCCTGCAACAGACGCACCGGTCATTAGCGTCACTCTGACAGACTCTGACATCGCAAACTCCTCTCCAAAATCCAGAGGCAATGGGAGCTCAGCGTCCCATTCCTCCAGAAGTTCCACCACCCAGTCAGAGATCAGCAGCTCGGACATGAGCTTCCAGGTGAGAGAAGAAGAATTACGACATGAGAATTGGATCTGCGTGTGGGAATGAATGATAACCTGTCTGTATGGGCTCTAGGTTCCTGAAGACGACGACAGCCGTATTTCAGACCCTTTCGTGGAGAGCGGCCTGCGCCTGAGTCCCACAGCCGCCGAAGCAAGACAGAAGGTCCTCGCCACCCGCAACAAGAAGAGAGCCCCCCCTATGGACTGGAGCAGGAGGCAGGAGCTCTTCAGCAACTTTTGAACCAAGGACATGCAAATTCCAGGCACAAGAATTATACCAAAAATAAACTATCTTGTCTCCTAGATGTGTCAACAAAATGTAATCAAAGATAGCTGATGTTTAGAGTACAAAACCTGAGCATATTATCAAATATTATTCTCAGGGTGTCATCTGCACAGTTCACTCTGAGAGCAAAGATATTACCGTGCATTAAATGCATCATACAAACACCATTTCAAGGACCACGCTTACAGAGATATGAATTATGAATGTTTATTGAAGGAAGGGATTGTTAGGATGAAGAGTCTGGGGAGATGCGTCAATGGAGGCTTAGGATGTAGGCTCTGTGTGAGAGTGCGGTCTTCAGGAATTTTTCTTTCCTTGAGGAGGATAGGACTAGGAGTGGATGAAGAAATGCAGAAGGAAGGGATGCAGGGATGAAAGAGGAGATGAAAGGATGAGGGAGTGGACGGATGTATGGTTGGGCAGGGAGGGGTGAGAAATGAGTAAGGAAGTCAGACACCAAGCGCAAAGGTAGGCAGTGTATATGGACCACTGAGTGATTAGAGATGTGTTCAAGGCGCGAGATGGGTCGAGTTTGGATAGATTTCTGAGTGGGAAGTGGATTTGGGGCGTGGCTCTGCTCCCAAACCAAGGTTAAAAGATTAACTCCATTTGGTTTCATAAAAATCAGAGCGAGCTGATAGATTCCCACTTAAAGCAATGAACTGAAAATTAACCAAAAAAGCAGTTACAGTCATCACCAATACTCGCATCTATTATTTTTTAAGTTGTAAAACTTTAGAAGGCATATATCTTGTTAGACAAAGTGCAGACGCACATGCAAAACTGTTGCCTGAAAGTCTTGCAGGATGTGGAGCAAATCTCGTGGCTGCACTGCAAGGAAGCCCAACAGATGATTGTCTAAAGCAGAGGTTTTTTTTTGTTTGTAGTTTTTCAGCAGCTGAATAAATTTTCTGTTGTGTAAATTTGTTGTAAAGATATGTGAAAGACATTCATAACGAAAGCCGGAGGTAAGCGAGTGCAATATGTGGAAAAGTTATACCATTATAACCATTATACTACATTTGTTGTATGTATAGCAGAACATTTCCAACATCATATCCTCTGATGTTTGTTTAAAAATAGCAGCAGTTTTATGGGATTTGACATAATATTCTGTTTTCCACAACATATTTTCACTTTTCCATAATAGATGCTGTGTAACTTTAAATGTACAGAGCAAATGATTAGTCTAGTTTATAAAATAAATGACTGATCATTTTTAAAGAGTATGTTATAGATGTAAATATGTATTTTTTCAATTTGTACTTTTTATTACTCACTCTGTCTATTTCCCCCCCAAAAAATGTCTTCACTTTTCTTCGATTTAAACGCCTAACAGCAGGAATAAACTTTCGGTAACCCCAAATATGGAGCAACATGTGGGACATTTCAATGTAAACGATTTAGCAGAAGCTTTTAGTTTTAACACTAGAGCCATATCTGAACGTTATATTTACAGGTTCGTCCAGCAAAAGGAAATCAGATTATTTTTTTAAGTAACAAAAATTTTTTTTTATTGTATTTTAGGTTTAATACATTTTCTTCATTGGGATATTTCATTTTTGTAGAAAGTGTCCAAAAAGCAAATTGCTGGCAACTTACTGATAAATTACTTCATCAACACACATAGTCTTTATAGCAGTAGAATAATAATTTGCAAATATGCATCAGGTGAAAACGTCTAGGGAAAACTGTCAAACTAACTTTTTTCAAATTACCTTTACATTTTAAAGCCTAACTTGATTCTTTTGCATGTTAGGCTAATGTAAGTCAGAGCCACAGTAGAGGAACCCAAGATCCACCTGCAGCTCTGCAGCCACAGGTCACAGAACCCTGTAGGGAATAAAGGACATTTGAGACACAAAATCTTACAAATAAAAAAAACAAACTATGGTCAAACTGTGCTATAAAAAGCACTGTGAATACCATCTTCATTTGTTTTGATTGTTTATAGTGTAACTGTGCAGCAAATAAATCACTGTGATGTAAAGCTCAAGTGTCCAAGTAGTCAAATAGTTCCTAGAGTGCAAGGATCTTAGGTTTAATTAAGACTTCTACCATACTCTATAGAGAAAGGTGGGGCACAATACTCAAATTCCCAAGGTAGAAACTGCAGTGAGTAACAGTAACATGGGAAGAGGTTCCTGTAGCCGCTTGTGCTGCTTATTATTTACCTCCCACCTAAGAACTAGGATCTGCAGAGAACTTGAGTCTCCAGGCTGGAACATAAACCAATAACATTTCACTGCAGCACACGCAGTCAAACAATGAAGTAAACGCAAGAAAAAACAAAACAAAAAATAAACTGTTTACTCTAGCTATAATTGTGTTTTTAAATGTGGAACGGCCATATTGGATTTTTAGATCTGGGCTGTTTAGAAAAGTTAAATATTGCTGCTGTAAATTTAGAGAACATTGGTGAATTTGAATTTTATTTACAAACAGACATCACAATTAAATCCCTTCCTTTTCTGAAAACACGTAGTGCCGAAGAATAAGATTATTCATTTTGTTAGTAGCAAAACACAAGCTTGGGAAAAGAAAGTCCTGTTGTATGGGTTGGCTGCTTGTTTTTGCTCTTTTTTGGAGGCTCTGAAATTCTGCTGGTGTTACATATTTGCTCAAACAATCTCTCTGTTTTGCTGTGACTTTGAGGTGAAGTGCTGTGCAAAACTACTATATCCTGTTTTTACCGTTTAGTCACGATTCATTCTCTGAAATCATCAAAGAAATTTTCAAATCAAGCAAAGAAAACCCAAGTTAATAAAACACGGCTTCTAAACATTTCCTCATTATTAGAAAAAGGTAATCCAAAAACAACCTGACTCCTATTGAAAAGTAACTGCCAAGGTAAAGTAGTTGACAGCCTTGTTTATTGTCACACACCAGCATCTCCATCAGATTTAATGGGGAAGTTTGGTTTTTATCAACCTGGCCCTTGTTTTTAGTAAGTATAACGTTCATTTACTCACCCAGACAAGTTTGGAGCCACTTGGAGTCCTTTGGGTGAGGTTTTATATCCAGTCGCGATCAGCGTATATCCTGCGATTTACAGTCACCGCTGTGCTCCATCTCAGTTGTAGTCTGAGCAGGACTTTCAGTCTGTGCTCTACGACGGTTGGCTAGACAGAACTTGTTACTGCAGACGTTCACGTTTGTGTGTTTCAAAATTACACTAACCAAATGACTGATAGGACTAAATTCAGCATCCACAGGCTCAATTCCCGCCACCTACACCAACTACAGCTGTATAATGGCGGGCGGCTCTGACGTCACTGAAATCCCAGTTTACCGTGAGTTGTAAATCGGTTTCATTAAAAGCCTGTAAAAAATCCAGAAGCTAATACCTTAGCACCTCCGAGACGTTCTGAACTCACAGGAAGACATCACTAATTATTCATAACAAATAATGCCTTATTAAAGGCGGCAAATGTCCTGCCCTAATTGGTTCCCATTATACGGATATACGCTGATCGCACCTGGATATAGGCTTCTCTTGAAGGACTCCAAGTGGCTTCAAACGTTTTTGAGTCAGTAAATTAAGGTTATATTTGCTAAAAAATAAAGTCCAGGTTGAGCACCCACCCCCCAAAAAAACTTCTCTTTTAAGTTTGAACGTTGACTACTAGGCCACTTCTAATTCTTTTGCCATTAGGTGGAAATACCCGTGTGCCCTTGTCCATCAGAACTGTCTTGACAGGAAACACCATTTGTCTAGCCTGCTTGAATTAGAGAAAATACACAGCAAATTTGAACATTTATGCCAAGGCTTTTTTTTTTTAATCACACTTTAGTTTTTCAATAATGAGAGTGATGTTTGTTAGAAGAAGTGCAACACTGCACTCGTCTCTACAATTTAAAAATTACTTTAATCGGAGAGGTCATTGTTAATCAGGAAATTGTCTATTGATCTGAAACAGAATAAAAAACATAAAACAAAACAAAAAAAACAAAAACCATAACTACCATTTCTCAGCACGGGTGACAATAACATTTATTTCAGGTAATCCACAATCCAGCTGGATTTTCCGTCAAATTTACACAAACTAGAAAGCATTAAAATCCCCCTGAAAAGTATTTTATTTCTACTCTCATATTTATAACAAATGGGAAAAAACAAAACTGATTAAAGGCAGGAACCAAAGTATTTTCGCTCAGTTAAAGAAACCAGGCAGATTTTTCATATTCAAATAAAAATCTTACCTAGTATCTTGCTTCTTAATACCGGTAGATTAACAAAACGTCTTTAAAAAATTTATGTGTCTCCTCTTGCTTTTATTCATGACTGGCCCCTAACCAGACTCCTACAGTATTATTTAAAGGTTGATAAAAAAATAAAAAAAAATAGAAAAAAACTGTGAAACAAATAAAAACACTTAAAAATACAGAGCCACTGAGACATAAAAAAGAAATGTCCCCACACAAACTGTGAACTGAGATTGTTTAAAAAAGAAACAAATCTGGGACTCAGATTGTCTCCCATTTGAAGTGACGGATGGTTGGTTCGATTATCTCAATGGTCACAGTCTAGGTCAAATTAAGTGCCAACGTTTTTCTGCATTCAAATATCTACGAGCAGGAAATAAAAAAGAAAAATGACACATTCAATTTACCTGTGTTGAATTTTGCTGGCAAAATCGTGATCAGAACTCGTCTTTACAGCCCTGCTGCACCCGTTTGTCCACATCACGGTCCATGAACTTATTGAAGCAGCAGCAGTTGGCCACTGCTTTTTTTTATCCATTTTTATAATTTAGTGGCTATTGCTCTTTGGCAGTGTCCTAGCTCTTTATCTGGATGTACCGTCCCTTTTTGCTTGTGAATCGAGGTGGTGTGTTGGTGTGTAAAGGGCAATCATATTACTCTGAAATATACACCAAACATGCACTACTGCGCGCACAACCGTACAGTGCATTGCAAAAGTATTCAAGCCCCTTGAACGTTGCCGCTTTTTGTCGTTACAACCCCGCGTTCCTGCATTCAGATACAACGATTAATTGTGGGGTTATTTGATGAGTAACATTGCTAAAAATATCTGAAAAAGTGTGGTGTGAACATTTTACGCTGCCACCTTTACTCCAGTACCCAAATTAGATCCTGTGGAAATATTTTACCAAAGACTGAAAAAAATAAAACCCTTTTTATATCATTTCATCCTAAGAAAAAAACTCCAGATGTTCTGTGAAGATCTCAAAGAGGTTTGTTAGAGGATTAGAGAACAAATGGCATCATGGGGGTCAGGGAGAAAGATATAGAGCAGTTTAAAGCAGTGTTGGGTCACGAAACATCTCGCAGAGCTCTGCCTTATCCATCATCCAAAAAGGATTGTGCATCTGAGTTGACACTCGAATGAAAGAGAACCTGCCATTAGAAAAGCATTCTAGTAGCTCCTGGAGACTCTGGAGAAGCTGCACGGATCCACAGCTCAGATTGGAGCATCTCAACATCACAACTATTACTCATGCACTCTACAATTCTGACCTTTATGGAAGACTTGCAAGGAAAAAACTACCATGAGATGTGCCATTTAAAGTTCACCGCAAGCCATGTGGGGAACTTAAAGCATTTGCTCATCAGATGAAACCAAACCTGAACTTTAAAACACTGTGTGCCAGATATACAATTATTATTGCAAGTCACCTTAAACACAGCATTTGCATGGTAAAGCACAGATGTGGTAGAATTATGCTGTGGGAATATTTTTCATTCAGCAGCACCAGAGAAGCCTGTCAGAATTGAGAGGAAGATGGGTGGAGCCCTAATGCAGGGGAAAAAAACCTGTTAGGCACAGCAGAGGACTTGACACAAGAGCAAACGTTCACAGGACAACACAAACAGGAAGCTAAGGCGGGGGTGCCCAAATGCAGTCGAGAGCTTCCATCCTGCAACCTTTAAATCGGTCCCGTTCTCCAACACAGCTGAATGACATGAAGTGCTCGTTACCAGGCCTCTGCAGAGCTGAATGACTGCTGGTGGGAGAACTATTTCATTCTAGTGTGTTTATGCAGGGATGTAGGACGGTAGATCCGAAAGACTTGACCTGGTCAGCCCCCCTCCGAGCTAGGATTAGGTATGAGGAAGTATTATCTTGATGACTTTCCCCACCTCGTCTGACGACTTAGCAGTTGGAACTGGAAAGTCAGAGGCAATGCACAGGACAGCGCTCGTTGTCAGCAGGCCCCGTTCCTACACCATAATGAATGTTCAGAATATAAACTTGAAGGGTTGAACACCTGTGTTCCCTGGAGCTAGGATAAGGGTTGTGTGTTAGAGCTGTCCGATCAGAGTCTCGATCTAAATTTACGGACTTTAAGGTTGGTGTAGCTAGCCATCCAGTCTGACAGGAGCTGAGCTATTTTATAAAGGAGAATGGGCAGAAATGTCTGCCTTTTACTTTTCTATTCTTTATGCACTACTTTGGGTTAGTGGGCTGCACAGTGGTGCAGTTGGTGGCATTGTTCCTTTGGAGCAAAAACCGTCCTGGTTTCAAATCCAGAATTTGAGGTTCTCTCCAGTGACACAGTCAAAACTCTTGATTGTTATTTGATCTCTAAATTGTCCTTTGTCGTGTGCATGAATGGTTTGTTTCCCTGCAATGCCCCGCAAGCATAAGCAGGTTTAGATAAAGGATGGATGGACTTTGGATTGGTCTATCAAAAAGTTCTAATAAAATACACTGAACTTTGTAGTATTAGCACAACATACTAAGGTTTAAGGGGTGTAAAAACTTTTGGAAGGCACTGTACATCCCTATCATGAAAAGACACAAAGCATGCATACGAACTAGGCCGGAGGCAGGCTACATCCCTTATTTTTAACCTCATCACACCCTTCTATCAAACATGCTTATTGGCAAATACTGAAAGTTCCCATGCACTCTTACTCATGCAGTATCCACACACACACACAGCTCAGCATTATGGCAAGGTTAGTCATTGTAAAAGTGCGGATTAGTCGCAGTTTCACAAAGTCGCTTTTATTTGCCATTTAGTATTGAGATATTTTTGCCAGTCAAAGACACTTAATTTCACAGTGCAACACAGTATGACAAACACTGACATTAGGATCAAGACATATCATATGGGTGAGGTTTAAAACAAAAATACAAAGAATAAAAAAACAAGAACCACTAAAACAAAAAGTGCAAAAAAATAAAACAACTTAACAGTCACTGAATATAGCATCAATTCAATTTTTTGTGTTAAGTGTGTGAATTTCAGTTCACTAAAGAAACAAAACTCATCAGTAGCAGCAAAAAAAAAAGACCAATTATAAAACATTATAAAGATTACAACCAATCCGTTTTACTAAAGATATCAATATGGCATCAAATGGATATCAATACAAATGTAGACAGACGCGCGCGCACACACACACACACACTCAGTCACATGCACACAAACACTTGGTCACAGTTAACAGGTGCCAAGGACATTGCGGTGGGGAGTCAAGTTTTAGCTCGGTACCATGTCCAAATACACACACACACACAAAAAATACACATTTCGCACTGTTAAAGAATGCCAAAACTCCGAATTTACAAACTTGCAACATGCACGCACGCGACAGTGAGCTGAACCTCAGAGACGAAACTAAGGATGCGTTTTCTTTGTATGATTTCCTCCCGCTCAGGTGAGAAAACAGATGTTAGCCCTAAGCCCCCCTATCCCAGAGGAAAAAAGGCTTCCCACTCTCTCTCGTCCGTTTGTTCGATCAGGTAGAAAAAGACGCAGACAGCAATATGTGTGATAGATGATAGTTCTGTAAAGCAGCACTCTGGTAAGAATGAAAGGTAGGAATCATGGATGAGGATAGTGAGATCGTCTTACAGATAAGCGGCGTCGGCTGAGCACAGATGGAGTATTCGATATTGAAACCTATTCCCCCAGAAAAAAACGAAGTTATTCGAGAGTTTTAAACCAGTCTGTCCCTAACTACATGTAGTAGGTCTGTAAGAGTCTAAAACCATGGTGCCACCCACAGTCTGTTCCGTGTACTGCATGTACAACTTTGAGTCTGCTTTGTCCGTTGAGCAACCAGCTACTCGTTTAAGGTTAAGAATCCCGGTAAAATCCTAACTTTCCCTGTCGTTCCAGCCAAGAAACAACCCTTCTCTAGCTTACTTTCCCTGCCTCGGTAGTGAATCCCCCCCTCCCTGACTTTCCCTGAACTTTTCTTGGAGTTGCTCTCTTCTCCAGCTGGTCTCCTCCTCTATCTGTCCCTACCAGTTATTTTTTTGTTGTTTTTCTGTGTCAGGTCCCTGCCTAGTTAATCTAGAGGTGTCCCCCTTGTCCCTCCCTCCCACCCGCCCACCCTCCCTCTATGGACAAACACATAGGGCGTGGGGGCCGTCCATCAGGGGGAGCGGCCAAAAGCGTCCCTCTCCCTCCCCCCAGATCAGGGCCGTGCAATACACAGATGGATGAGTTTCCCATTCACCCTCCTCCTGCTGGCTCACCTGAAAAACAGAGCAGAGGACACAACGACATTAATGGAGCAAGAACAGGCGGTTTTATTGAATTTGAAGATATATGTAGAGGCTTACCTTATGGGTGGGTGTGGAGAATCTAAACGCCATAGCAGGCTGCCAGTCTCTCCTTCAGCAGTGGGGGGAACTGCTCTGAAAACTGCTGCCAGTTCTCCTCCCCTACCTGCTCCTTGAAGCCATGCAGGATCTTAGGAGAGACCAAAACAGCTGGTCAGTACGGGCAAAACACTTCCTCCTTAGTTGGATGCTGATCTTAACCTATCATCACTAGAGCCAGTAAAAACTAGTTTCAGCATGGTTCGTCAATGCCTCAAGAAATCGCCTGGGGACCCGAAGCGTCCGTTTTTCCATCTTGATCGGCTCTGACTGTCCTCCATCCAGTTAGAAACTAAATGAGAAGAGCTTTAGATGTTTCTGATCCATGGACATCTGTAAGCGGTGGCAGGCTGCAGCAACAGGACCCTTCAATGCCAAAGTTGTTACAGAGTGAAAATTATAACCGAGTTTTCAGAATCGTTAACGCGCACACACTACCGTCACACCGCCAATGTTTGTCTATTGCTTATTCATATTTTTATACATATATTTATTGTTCTACTGCATATGCACTTCTATGGGGTTGGTTTTTTAAACCACCTACTAGCTACAATGACAACAGTTTTGGACAGAGAAGTTCTAAGAACTGCATTCTTAGAACCGTACTCTAAAGATAGTTCTCAAAACTACCCTTCGCTGGAGAGCCTCTTCAGACTCTATGCACACAGGAGTCAAGGACCATGATAGAGACAAGTGTGACTAAACCTAGGTGTTTTTTTTCCTAATTTGAGGGTTTTTTTTAAGGTGGGGCCTTAAGAAGTAGAAATCTAGCCAGGGGCACGACATCTACATATTATGCATTCTGATGGAACCATGTAAAGACCCTGCCTCAGAGTAGAAAGTAAAATGGTTCTAGGTACTGAGGTTCCTAGTTCCTCATCTGTCTGAAAGTGCAAAAAACGGCCTGGTTCCTGAAAAGGTTACAGGAACTACAAAAGGTTCCTATAGTCCGAAAGGGGCTAGCAAAGGCTTTCAGATTAATTCAAATAAATAAGACTCCAAGTAACTTGTTGTCAACATCCGTGAGGTGTTTAAAAATAAAGAGAGACGATTCAACAAAATGAAAAGGAACTATTTAAAATAAATATTTTTGGCACGCTGGAAAGAACTTTGAAAGTCTATCGGTCAGGATTAGGATGGTGGAGGCGGCCTGTAAGGATGCTATTTTACAGCAGCAGTGAGGCGATCCTGAAAGAAAAGCTGGTAACGACAGCAGAAGACCTGTGACTGGGTAGAAATTCAACCCCAGTCCAGCAACGGGGGATTGAAAACCGTGTCTCATTCTCCGCGAAGCAACTATGTTTGTGAAATGAAGTTGACTAATTACAACCCCATATCTCTTAAATCCCAGATGTGAGCAGGAAGAAATCGATCATAGAAGAATACGTAAATGAAGTCAAGCAAGGATTTAGGATTAGGAAAGGCTCAGAATGATCTGAACATGTTTCAGGGATTTGAAGACCCAAAACAAACTTTGGAAATGAACTAAGTGGTGTCAGTGGTGCAGGAGAGAGAAAGCTTATGTAGAACCTCTGCTGATATATGCAGAGGTTTGTAATTGCAGGTTTGTCCCAGAACTGTCTAATGTGAGACTCATGAAGCAGAATGACAGAAGATGGCTAACTGAACGGGTTCTTCCTGAAGCTGGGCCTACAATGCACAATATTTTCAGCTGTTGCATCCTGTGGCAGGTCAAACTATATGACCACATCACAGGGTTCAATAATAATCAGCTCACGATTCATGTTCTCAGATAGCACGACACGACTGCTCACATTGTACATGCATTCATGATATGTTGTAGTTAGGCTGTGCGATATAACAAAATATATCGTCAGGACGATAGAAAATGTGTTTCGTTTTATCGCTTAAGCCACAAGTCTCCTCCCCTTCCATTCGGCCCATGGGTCCCGAAACCCAAAAAATAATGAATGGAAGTCAATGAAGCGATAAAAGTTATTTTCTGGTCCACTTTGTCTTACGTCCTGAATCACACATATGTTGTAATTCGATCTAAATGATAACTAATGATGTATATTTAAACTGTGTTTGTCAACTGATTTGGGATTTATTTGATTGTAAAAATTCAAATTTAAAATGCCTACAAATCAGAAGTCAGAAGTCATATATATGAAGCCATTTGGCTAACGGGAGCTAGCAATAGCACGTAAAACACCCACCTAGAGCTTGTAGAGCTTCTCCTCCATGCTGGCTCTCAGTCCACCGACTGCTTTACCCCTGACATAGCTGCTACTTTCCACATGGTCAGATTTATAGAGGTTTTCTCCGTGTTTAATACTCCTTTCTTCATCCTGGAGGCTACAACCCTCACCCTCCTTCTTCTTCTCCAGTTGTAGTCCGCTAAATGTTTTTACACAAAACCTAAAGTAACTTTTGCCTCCGGTCGAAAATCAGCGTTTTTTCTGCATCAAAATTAGTTTTTAAAATTCACGAACATCCTATGTTCGATCCACGACGCATTTCAAACTGATTCAGAAAATAACTTTTATCGCTCCATTGGCTCTCATTCATTTTTTTGGCAGTAGGGGACCCAAGGACCGGAAGTAGAAGGGTGGGACTTAGGCTCGCCATAGGGTCTTACGGCAGTATATCACGTCAATTTGCACCTTACTGGGAGCACGGTGGCGCAGCGGGTAGCGGGTTCAATTCCTGCCGGGGAAGCTGTGGGTGCTGAGGGTGTGTTAGTTCTTCCATATCATCGGCACCCACACCCTGTGTGGGGTTGGCGAAAAGGCCTTTCTGTGTGGAGTTTGCATGTTATCCCTGTGTTCCCTTGAGTAGCTAATGTGAGCTACTCCCACAAAAACATGCTCTAGGCTGTATACTGCCTCCTCCTGACTGACTGGGGCGCCTGAAGGGTTGGGGAGGATCTGGCTGGAATAACGTGATCCTTCCATGCGCTATGTCCAGCTGGGGAAACCCTGCCCCCTCAGGTGACAAGAAGGGCATGCTCACTCCTCAAGCAGGAAGGAGGCTTGAGCTTCAGTGTAGGCCCTCCCACAGTTGGCAGAGGGAGAGCAATGCCCAGAACTGGAATTAGGTAGGAACACTGGGTGATAAATAATGGGAAAAAACCGTGGGATAAAAATTATATATAAAAAATTATAAAATGGCATTCCTGTGCTGCAATAAATGACAAAACTGGGATCTAAAGATTATCAGACAACCCAAAGTTGGTCTCCCTAAGTGTCTCATCGCCCCTCCCGACGCGCAGCATGAACAGAAAAAAAGCGTCCATCAGAGGCTCCGGCTTCGGAGAGACGCCGGCTCTAAAAGCTGCTTCGTTCGCCAGCAACACATCAGTAGTGTGCGACAAGCATCTGTGTCTGGAGTTTATCAGAGCTTACGCCATGACTCGACGCAGCTTTTGCTCATTGACTCCCTCTGTATTCATTGTCGTGGTTCTTGAGCAGCTGATAAAATAAATGTGTGGTTTTAGAGTCCATTGGTGGGACTGGTGAACTTTACAAACAACCGTTGTCTGATCGGTGTCGGTCTTCTTATATCCAGACTGCACTGACAACCATAACTTGACTACTTTCCTAATCCTACAATTCAGGAACCAGTGCCTGAACCCAACGTGATCCATACGTTTAAGAGTTAGGAGCAGCGGAACACATCTTGAGGGGGGAACAACGTAACACCCCTCTTTTACATAGGAGTCGCACAGATAGTGAAAAAAAGTAAAAACTAGAGGGTGCATGAGGAGAGAGAAAAAAAACACTACTGCCAAAACGTGCTGTAAAGTTAAGAAAATGAGGGACAGCAGGTATTACAGCAAAATTTGGAAGTTTTTCAAATAATGTGTTTAATCTCCTGGAAGGAGATCACTACATGATGAGTCTGGGTGGTGTTATTGTCATCTATCATTTAAAACTGGATTTCATGAAATAAATTAACAGAAAAATTAATATATCGTGAAGTATATCGTTATCAGGATATAAAAATGTAGCCATATTGCCCAGCCCTGGTTGTAGTCTTGAGTTTGTAACTGCAACTTCACTGCAGTTAAGAGCACACTTTTACTGACATTCTTTTGTGTTAAAAATACACTGAGGTAAGCTAATTTAACAGAAATGAGTGAACTAAGGATGTATACAATATATCAAAATAATATATCAATATTCAAAAGCAATGCATCAATTTTTATTTTTGTCTTTTAGACTTTTACATTTTAGAATCCGCATAGAACCATTAATGACAGTAATTTTTATAGAAAGATTAAAAGTATGACCTCTAGTTAGTAGCTTTTTTCACCTTATTTGTTCCAGTGGATCAATTAGATAGAGTAATTAAACTGGATGTGTTATATAGGAAACAGGTTGGAGTGTTTAGATTGCTGAGACTTTTTTTAACAATTAAATTCAGTAAATAAATAATATAAAAAAAAAAAAATCACAATAATTCTAATTGCTTTGCGTGTAGTACTGAAGAACCCAGCTAGGGGGCAAAGTACAGGCTCAGATCAGATTTTGCCAAAGAAGAAGTGAAATAAACATAGCGACCGTACGTGATTATTAGCTGGTTAATATTCAAATAACAACAGAAAAAAAGACAGCAGAAGTATCGTAGATGGTATGTAAAACATATTTACCGATATTAATGATGTCTTTTCAACTGGTTTTGCCACCGTTAACCGCGTTTACCTACAGACGGTCAAATAGCCCTCAACACTTCTTCCTACTAGTTACTCAATAGTGTTTGTAAAAGGTATGCTGTTTGGTTCTCGTCTGACCTTTTAAAGCCGATAAACGTTTTAAACTATTGACGAGGCTCCTCTTTTTTGGAAACACTTAATCAGAATTGTGTGCTTCAGCCAGCAGC
The DNA here is from genome assembly GCA_028564705.1 of Apricaphanius iberus. Classification (NCBI taxonomy): domain Eukaryota; kingdom Metazoa; phylum Chordata; class Actinopteri; order Cyprinodontiformes; family Aphaniidae; genus Apricaphanius; species Apricaphanius iberus. The sequence goes on from JAPXFQ010000284.1 coordinate 3,003,132, forward strand.
TGTATTTAGTTAAAAACTTTATTTTCTACACTGTGTTGAAGAGCGTGTAGCAGTGAAATCGGTCCTGGCTGAAAAACTGAAGTTGTCCGAGCTATTCACCGGTATAGGGGTATGTTAAAAATTCATATAACAAGAATAAACACCAGTTTTCGGTATGAACCGTTATACCGCCCAGGCCTAGGTCAGACCTACCTACCCCCCCCCCAAAAAAATAAAATCATCAAAGCAACTGCACCCCCCTCCCAACCCATCAGCCATACACACACACACACACACACTTAAAAGCTACAAAAACAGTTGGCTGAGTAAAGATGAGCCAGGAAAAGCCGTCATGGGAGCTATCTGCATTGGCGGCAGCAGCAGATCAGCAGCAGCAGCCAAGGCAAGGGCGCCCAGAGGAGGGAGGGCTGGTACCCCCACCTCCACCCAAGCAATACCTGGGGGGCACCCAGGCAGCCGCAGCCGACCACCGCCGCCGATGCAGGGGGCCCCCAGACAGGAAACACTGGCAAGAAAGATTAAAATAAGTTAAAATATAAAGTTTATAAAATATAAAGTGTATAAAGTATAAAACAATAAGTGTAAAACAACGATACGATAGATCAAGATAAAAATGCAAAGCAGATTAATAAATAAACAGTTAAAAGCTAAACTAAAAATCTAACTTGAAAAAATTAGATACTCTATCCAAGGTTCAAACAAAACGTTTTATGCTATACGGCAGCCTTTTTTGACTTTCTTAGGAAATAATGAGGCAGAGAAATTGTCGCAACAAAGGTAAAATCTGGATTCTTGCCCGGCTTAAGTGGTGGCGTAAATCTGATTCTGTTTAAGTGGTGCAGGCTTAGCGGGTGGAGGTTGTTCAGGTCACCTCAGGCAGTTAAATTTTTGTAGCCCTGGAGTGACCTGTTTATTTTATTTTTTTATTTTGTCTGCTTTTTTTTTTGGGAATCCAGCATATGACTGCACTTTTGTGTATGTAAGTTGAAAAATGCAAAAATAAACCTTAAAAAAGAAAAAAGAAAAGGTGAACCATTTTTTGAAGACATTTAAAGTTCCTAAACTCCCAACAGTCTGATTTCTGCCATTTTTTTTAACACATCTACCTACATACAAGCCACATTTATTTATATGAATGTATTGTGTTGCTTGTAGAACGTAAGTACAGTAAGCCAGGTTAATTGTGGACTTTCTTGAGTAGCATTTTAGTCAGTGACCTAAGAGGGTGAGAGGTTCAGGTACATTCGGCTCGTGGCGCTGCTTCAATAGTGCGATATGATCACAGGTTTAATTTAGGTGTGACCACCATACAGGGAGCCGGTTTACATGGGGTTAATATCTTCTCGTTGCCCCCTGTACATACCACGATTCACAACACGCATTTATGCTGAAACTCGCCCAACTGCAAAAACAGTCGCACAACTGTAAAATTGTCCAAGAATTGCACAGCTTAACTGGGTTAACATTCTGCGTTAAGTAGACCCCTACCTTGTAGAACATTTCTCTCAGATCATCCTTGGGGTTCACCCAAGAGGCCACAGCATCACAGAAGAAGATGAAATCCTGCGCAACAACCAGAAAGAGGCGCAGTCAGTAACTCCACAAGAGGCAGAGTTGGAGCAGAACAACAAGCGCAGCTGTGGTGCATGGCGTCTCACCTGCACCACGCCCCCGGGATTCACACCGATCATTATGCAAATCCCCCGGAAGGCAGAGTCTTTCTCCTCGTTGTCTCGGATGTTGCGCAGAGACGTACACCTGGAGCATACGGACGAGAAACTCATTAGCAGCAGACACCAATGATTCTATCGCAGCTATGAGACGCATCTAACCCAATGTATGTCCCACCAGGGTCGGATGAACTGCGGCAGCATGGGAGCGACCTCCTGAGGACAGACGTAACCCAGCCTGCCGATGGTGATGGCTACAACAGGAGCACAGGCAGCATTAAGCAACCCCGGATCTAGGACGGAAGGCGTGAAAAGACTGCAGCTCTAACAAATGTCTGTGCACCTGTGTTTTCCAGCAGAGTTTTGGGTGTGTTGGGTCGGTTAATGATCTCCACCAGCTGGTTCAGAACCATCGCTATGTATGGCTGCATTTCCACTCCTGATGAAAATGAGAATAAAGAGCAAAGTGAGACACGTGATGTCTTCCCTTTAACTCGGAGCATCGCAGGAATATCAAGATGGAGGCACTGACCCATCTGCATGCAGATCTCCCCTATGGCCCAGGTGGCGTTGTTGCAGACAGAGATGAACTCTGGGTTCAGATTTGTCCCAAGGATCGGCATAAACTCAGCTAAAGAACGAAAACAGAAGAAATAAAACACCATAACCCAAAATAACACATTAAGAAGACATTTTTATTTGTGCACAGTAGAAATTCCCGAGTCCAACACTCATAGGTGCATCTGTCTGTGCTGGATATTTGTCTGCACTGCTCCCTTTTACACCACTAAAATAATCATTCAGAATTGTGATGAACAGAATATTTTTTTTACTGGTAACCGTTTTTTGTTGTTGTTGCTTTCTTTTAACTTTATTGTTCTCAGTGTTCTGCTAGTTCATTGATTCGTGGACATGTTTCATCCCTGTGCTAACTCCTTCTTGTGTCTTTGATATGTTGAGTACTGTGTTGGGGAGGAACAGGAAAGAATAATTACCAATACATGGTTTGACATGAGGGAAGCAAGCCTTGGTCAGGTCTCCCAGCAGAGCAAACGAACTCTGCCTCACCTCGGGCATCGTATCCTGAGACAAAAAGATACAAATAGATAAAGACTGATATAAAAAAAAAAAAAATACCATAAGACATGCACTGACAGCACCATCTACCATCTAGGCCTTGTCAAGGGCAGTGAAAGTCTATCCAACAGACCTCAGATATTTGCATGAGGAATTTGCATAGGGTCACTTTAAATACATTATCCTACCAAATATTGCCTCCAAGCGGTTCTTTGCGGCTCTAACAATGACTGAAGCGATATAATTGTAAATAGAGACTACCAATAACCCCGGCTGCTCTGTGAAGGCCTTAGAGCTGCTGTAGGGATCATTGGAGAACACCACAATTTTCTCACGTCTGAGATCGAGCATGCTAAATTATGGGGCGTTTTATCTAAGTAAAAGCATGAAAATTAAGGACAAGTGTCAGCATCATCCTTATCAGAGTGTGATACAAAAACGGCTGTGGTTACATGCAGCCAATAACTCGTTCAAAACCGAAATATGAGCAATAACACGGTCACGCACGGCCATGTAAACACAGAAAAAAACAGAATATTACCCATGGGGTACCTCTTTTTTAACCCAAATATTTGGTCATGTAAACGCGTATTGGCATTTCCCCATCAAAAGGAACATAGATTTTTGTTCTGCGCATGTTCTATTCGCAAGGAATCTAAATTTTGCTCGTCGACGTCGTCGGAACGATTCGACTAATCGTGGCAGCTCCTAGATTTGATGATGAATAATGCAATGTCCACACGTAGCCAGGTATCTCACAAAACTGAGATTTTTTTCTACGGTTTGTCCTGTCATCTACACGAAAACGCATCGAAAATTATTCTTTTTTTAAACTCGGGCCGAAGTGAAGAGTTCCTGTGAGAGCTGTGTTGGCATTATCTATTGTCAAAGCGCTTTTTGCTCACTTGTTTTTACAAGCTTAATTGCTGCTTTATGCAGGGTGCGATTTGCTTGAGGGAATAGGGCGAATTATGCATATGTAATCATATAACAGCATGGTGTCGTTAATTAATTGATCTGTAGCATCTCAGAATTTTCAGTAAACGGGTGCAAACAACACCCACAGGTTTTATATACTGGGCTGGAAATATTTGCTTAGTGGATGCAGCTGTTAATCTGGGCTCTGTCTAAAGCCTGGAGATTTAGCAAATGAAATAGGCTTTATTGACTCAGTTTTTTTTCCAAAAAAAGAAAAAGTAAACCAAACGTCTGAGCCCTTAATATAACAGAGTTTCGTTGTGGTACTCTGTGCTTTTCAAATTACTCGTGAGAATACTGTTTGTGATGAAGCTTAGCACTGTTTGTTTGTTTGATCTGCTCCCGGCTCTGCAGCGTGGCGGAGCGTTGGGGTGCAGCTTTATGGAGAAACAAGCAGTTTTACTTCGTGGTCTAACATTAACTACAGGATACAAGTTAAATTTCAGGACAAATTAATACTATATAACACCAACAGTAACATAGACATATACATGTCTATCCCAGAAGTTGAAAGCTGTAAAATAGCATGATATTGTCCCTTTAATTGTCACAATAAATCAAAATTCTTTTCTTGATAAGAAAATGCTATTGCTAACCCGTAGTTTGCCCCACATTAACCTTAAATCGGGCACGAACAAAGCTGTTGTTGACCCCAAGGAAAGACAACGTGTGCGGTGGAAAATTGACACTGAACACATCGCCATGATTAAAGTGATAGTCTGGACTTTGTAAGAAAAAAAGAGAGAGAGGGACATGATTTGAAAAAAAATGACCCCAGGTCCCTCCCCCCTCCCTCTCTGATTGGTCTTGAAGCCGCGCCTACTTTTCCGTACATGCGCCAGGTCAATGGGCCAAGACGTGCGGAGGAGAGAGAGAAAACAACCAGAGTGTCAACAATGGAGTTATCGGAGGTGAGGATGCTTTTTTGGTTTGAAATCAGTATCTTCTGCTCTTGAGCTGAGTGTTGATCCATGGTTGCGCTCGGGACTAATGGCGGAGGCTTGATTCGGAGGCTCCGTGAAAACAGAAAACTGAGCATGCGCGCAGTTACAAGCACACAGCGTTTGTGATGATTGACAGCCCTCGGCATCACTTGATTGGTTCAGGTGGACGGCACCGTGGCTTCTGAGCCATAGCTGAGATACGGGATGGTGCGAGACTTACCCATAATGTTATAATTCATAAAATGGCTTATTTTATATCAACATTTAAGGCCAGGAGGTCAAATTAATACAATTCTTTAAATTTGTAATTCATTTAGAGATCCAGACTATGCCACAATGCCGCGGAGATGTTCTTCCGCGGGGGTAGGGAAGTGGTCAGAATTCATAGACACTCTGTGTCTTGACTGAGCTATTGGGTTCAAATTTTGGACTCTACTCCCCCCACACACACACGAAACCCAAATCCAAAGTATGAAAAACTCTTTGGCGCTAGGAATACTTTAGCAAAGTATTTCTGTACTAAAAATTATTTTCATTTTCATTATTTTCAAAATCCTTTTTCATAATCCTTACATTTGCTTTACAGAGACGTCAGGCTTGACACCAGCTATTGCTGAACTCCACCTACCTGCATGCACTGGAACAGCAGGGTCATGATGTTACTGCGGGCCACCAGCGTGTCCACATGGCCCCCGAGCCCCTCAGCCAAGCCGCTCAACAGGTCCAGGGCCACAATCATAAAGTCCTTGTCTGGCGCTTCATACTGGTCTGGCTGCTGACTGTACATCTGAGGAACACAGGCAGAGCCGTTGTCGTTTCACACCACTATGAAAAGCGAGTGTGAGGTGATGTAGTGTAGAGTGGCTCACCATGGCCTGAGCCAGCGTCTTCTGGACCAGGGTTACGCAGCGCTGGTACACAGGCTCGCAGTACGGGAGGAAGCCGCTCTGCAGCGCCGTGGCGACAGACGACAGACACTCGAGCAGAGGAAAGAGGTCTTTGTCCTCATCCTTCAGCTCGTTCCATTTTGCAATCAGAGGCGGCATCAGCTTCTGGATGTACTCCTAAAAAACCCAAAAAGTAAAAGTTCAGCAAATATATGTGTGAATGAGTGAGTGTGTAGGGCTGCTGGAGCTTACAGGTTGGTTGAGATGGTGTCCCACAGAGTCGGCCAGCGTTCCTATGGCGTCATAGAGAATCAACAAGTTCTTGTGCTGATATTTCCCGAAAGCGAAAACCAGCGTGTCCAGGATGAAGCTGAGATAAGGGACCAGCTCCGTACAGGCCTCCTCCTCCAGGGTGGCGAAGGCGCTGTGTGGGGGGGGAAAGAGACGCAGGTGAGGACATCGGAGTAGGACATGAGAAGGAGCGCAGAGAGAGGCTTGGATCTCCACCTGCATGCCGCCTCCTGCACCCTTTTGTTTCCGTCCAGGATACGTTTGAGAAGCTCCGTCATGAGGGGCTTGAGGTGAGCATCGGGGGGCTGGCTAACCACCCAGTGGGCGTAGCGACTGAGAGTCCAGCAGGCGATGGAGCGGACCAGAGCCTTCTTGTCGCATAAGCACTGAATGAGATGGGGAATGAGCTCGGGCAGGTAGGGCACCATTCCCTGCATGCAGCCTGACAAGAGGAGAAAGGCCGAATTTTCACACCAGTTCATAAAAAAACCGAGTACTTTTTGTTTCTCTTCGTCTTACCCTCAGCAATGGCTCCCAGCACCAAGATGCCAGACTCCTTGATGACCCAGTCAGGATGGAACAGCAGTCCTTTGAGGAGAGGCAGGAGGTGGGGAAGCAGTTCCTCACGGAAAACGTTGGCAAGAACGTCCAGAGCCGCGGCTGAGCACTTCCCTGGGAGAGGAAGAGGAAGGGACAAGATAACAAAAGAGCTTATTTTGGCATCTGTTAGATCAACTATTACAAACATTTCAGTCATTTAGTACGAAACTAAAGTAAAACCACTAAATTACTTCTATATTACTAGTTCTGAGATCAGAATCCTCTCAACTTTTGTCAAGTTCACCTGAATTTATATAGAGAATCTTAATAATAAGTAGAAACAGGTGTCTCTTTTTACTATTAATGTGACTACAAAGAGAAAAGGTATTGCAGTGGATTATATGTAAGGGTGAAAGTGTAAAACGGGCTGAGTGAACCTGCAAGCCACACTGAGATATTTATTCATCTTCTGTTCACTTCTTGAATACTTGGCTCCAGGGCAGGGCAATAAATCGATTTGTGGAATTTTCAAAGCACCACTTGGACTTCCATAGCTCAGAGTGATGTCAGCCCGCCCAGGACCTACCATCCTGTTTTACAAGCATACTTTACAGCTCGTCTTTAGTTGGACTTTGAATTCATTTCAGGATCCAGGATTGGATATTGAAATAGAAGCGGGTTTTAAAAAAAATATTTTCTCATCTGTATTCTTTCAAACGAAATATAGGTAGAAAAACATTTGATTAAAAATATTAAAATCAGATTTAGTGTGAAAAAAACAACAGATTTTTCAGCCATGTTGCCCAGCCCTTCTCAACACTTTGCGTTGATCTATAACATAAAACCCCAATAGAAAAAAAGTTAACAGCTAATAAAAAAAAAATCAAGAAATGTATCATTCAATTCCAATGGCATCTTAAAGGGGAAGTTCCCTTTTTTTTCCTCCAACCATGACCTTATTCATAGTATGTATTACGTTTTTTTTAACTCACCCAGACAAGTTTGGAGCCATTTGGTGTCCACTCGCCCACCTGAGATGCTCTGAACTCTCAGAGGAGTAGTGCTAGCGATTCATAACAGAACACTGGTGAAAAGAACGAGTTTTGTGGCCGACAATTAGAGGCTGCATATCCGTTGTCCCAGTAACTCCCATTATATGTATATACCCTGATCTCGAATGTATATTAAACTTCTCCAGAAGGACTCCAAGTGGCTCCAAACTTGCCTGGGTGAGTAAACAAATGTAATGCATGCTAAAAAATAAGGTCCAGTTTTAAAAAAAACCTAACAACAATACTTTCCCTTTAACAATGGGTGAAAAGGAAGAGAAACTGATAAGACTGCGATAACAGGAAAGGTAAAAATACAACATACATAACATATTTTCCAAACTACAACCGTATGTCTCCAAGTAGAACCAGATTCAAAGGCGCTCCAACAACTTACGAAGATTCCAGTCGGACAGCGTATCGTCGTCGTCGTCCTCGTCGTCATCTATGTCCTCCCCCTCCTCGCCCTCCCCTCCCTCGTGCTGCAGGGTGACAGTGCGAGACTTGTGGAAGCGAGGCTTGATGTCTTGCTCGCTGTCGGGGATCGTCTCGTCCTCTTCGACGTCGCCCTGGAGGACAAGACAGATTAGAGCTTAAAGTAGAAGGGACTCTTTTAGGCGTTTGATTGACGAGGAGCTGCTTACTTTCAGAAGGATGATGTCTATCTCAGAGTATTTCATTCCATTCACCAATATAGGAATCAGTCTTTAAAACAAGACAGAGATAGGAATAAATCAGGTGAGGTCGTGTTTTAATTACGGGAGTCCATCTGTCAGCGGGTCGTCACTTACTGAACCAAGTGGCCAGAGAGAGCCTCTTTGCAGATGGGCTGCTCAGCCAGAGTGAGCCAGAACTCGCAGGCCTCCAGAGCCACGTTCTCATCTGGGTCCTGTGTTCGCTGCAGCATGTACTGCAGTAAAACACGACAGCTGATAGTGAGGAGGAGGAGGAGGAAGACCGTGTCTACAATAGGGGAGGTGATGTAAGCTCCAGTGGTTGCCTCACCTGAATGATGCTGTGCATGTGTGGGATGAGCCGGTCGATGCGAACCTCTAGCAGCATGACCAGGGCCCTGCAGACGTTCTTCCTCACCTCGCTGTCTTCGTCCCCAGCCAGGGCGAACAGACTCTGGAAATGGAGAGGAAGAAAAGGATGAGAGGCTGCAGGTTGAAGCGAAGAAGCAGCTGAAAACAAGGAGGAAGAGGGGGGGAAATAATGTTTAGGGTCCTCAACTTCACCCACTCCTGCAACCGGTAGCTGAAGCGTGAGACGGTATCTGCTGAACTAGCTAGATGAGGCGCTATCATCCCTCACCTCAATAAAAGTATCGATGTTGTCCATCAGAGCCTGAGCTCGGCCAATGATGAACTGGTTCACACAAGCGATGGCATGGGAGCTGAAGAACAAGCAAGCCGAGAGCTTAATTAAATTAGACGTTCGATTTTTAGGGCTGAAATGAAGGAGAAGGGTCTGGATGGGAGCGGAAAGAACTGCGGTTCACGAACCGGATCTTGGGGCTGCAGTGTTTAAAGAACTGGAGAAATTTGGGGATCATGATGTTGAGAGGTCTGTTCAGAGCGTCGCTGTCCAAAAGCTCGGATGAATCCTCGCAGATCTTCTGGAGTGCTCCAAAAGAGCCCTGACAGAGAGTGTAAATCAGAGAGATATAATCTAATGAACAATTATAAGTTGTTCTTTAGCAACAGGAAGTTAACTGTGTGCCTTCCGTACCTCGCAGGTGTTATAGTCCTCCGAGTTGAGCAGATTACAAAGTTGAGGCAAGAGCTCCGGCCACGTCTGCAGCTCTCCCTTAGAGGCTATAGTTGTGATCAAAATCCCTTTGCGATAAAAAAAAAGAAACTAATTAAACCCGGAGTTAAAGTTCTAGATTGAACACATTACCTTTGACTGTTTTAAACATCTGCAAAACACTATTCTGAGCACCCACATACCCAACTTTTAGTGAAAGAGAGTCAGCCTCCTACATGGTAGGCTGACTCACAAGCATTACGAGAGACATTCCGCCACCCCCCTATGAGCCACACCCTCACCGATCGTAGCTCTGATGAGTGGCGAAGGATCTCCGATGTTGTTGAGGCATTCTCGTTTGATGAAGTCGGCCACGTTAGGGGGGAAGTTCTGGTAGTGAGCCTTCACGTTGTTCTTCAAAATTAGACCACTGAGAGAGCGGGTGGGTTCATCTTCAGAAAGAGAGAGCACGAAACAGTGTTTCATCATGTGGGAAGCTGGATGCTGGGATGGGAATATTAGCCTGGTACAAGTACAGCTGCAAAGAAAAATCTGAAATATTCACAAAGTAACGTTGGCCGCTTTTGGTTTTTTTTCAAAATTTAATCCTACCTTCAGACTTTAGGCTTGTGAGGACAAAGATGAGATAGTTGTTGAAGTCAGGAAACTGGTTAAGCTGCTCCAGTTTCTGGGGCATCTGTTAAGGAGGTCAACCAATTCCTGCATGGCCCAAAACATCCGCACACCCTCAAATAACTTAGTCTTCTGTTTGGCATTTATGCATCTTCTATATTTGATAAATCTTGCTTAGAATTGTGCTGGGGTTCCTCACAGGGGGACAGGACAAACACACACATAAAAGCCTGTTTTTTGTTTTTTTTTACTTGGCCTGATTCCTACACATTCTTCATGTTAAGCAGTAACTTTAAAGCACAAGTATAAACTTGCAAATGATTTCTACAAATAAAATATTCATACCTTGTGTAGGTTCTAAACACAAAACTTCCCAAAAATGCAAACTGTAAGGACCGATGGCTGGATAAATCATTAGAATAGTTCAAAATATATTTCCAAACTGATCCAGAACTGAAAAAATACTTTAATCAAATTGAATATTTTTGTCCAGGCTGCAGAGGAACCTGGGGCTGTCAAAAAATATCCAGAGTACTTGCAGATAAGTAAGTAAGTAAAATGTATTTATATAGCGCCTTTCAAAGACAAAGGTCAAAAAGCACTGCATAACATTACAACAAAGTATCAGTAAAAGTCAAGATTAAAAGCATTCAGTATATAAAACATTAAACAGAGAAAGACGTAAAATCAGGACACAAATGCTTGATTAAAAAGGACAGTTTTGAGTTGCTTTTTTAGAGACCTCGAGAGAGTCAGCAGTTTGCAGCTTCAGGGGCAGTGCGGGCAACTAATTGGAAACTTCTGCCCCCCTTCGTTTTGAGCCGTGTGCAGGGTACCACCAGAAGGTACTGGGCCTGGGAACGAAGGCTTTGCGCCGAGCAAGGTTCAACTAGAAGTTGACGAAAGGTATATCAGAGCCTGACCATGCAGAGCTCTACAGGTCAGAACTAGAACCTTCAATCGGATTCTAAAATTCACTAGAAACCAATGAAGGGAAAATAGAACCGGAGTAATATGGGCATATTTAGAGGAGTTGGTTAGGAGTCTGGCTGCCTACCAACCGCCCCATGTAAAGGCAGAACATGCAAACTCCACACTGAAAAGGTCCAGCTTGAGTCTATGAGGCAACACTAGATGCACGGTAGAAAGTGCATCCATTCAGGCACAGCAAACATCAACACAGACTGAGAGGTGAGGATACTTCTTGCACAGCTCTCTGAGTGGCCGTGTCCGGGGACTGGGAATCCTTGAGCAGCTGAAGCACTTGCTGAAGACCCTGTTCGTCTGGCTGCCACTCCATCCTGTGAAGACGACACGTTCATGAGCTGTGTGAAAGGCATGCACTGAACGCATCTCAGCGCTCTGAGTCACGCCTGTGCGTACATAACAAGCTAGCCACACACTAACGACAGAGGAGCATCCGTTATAATAGCTGTCTCACACAGAAACGGGCTGTTTGGACTTTAAGAAAACGAGAACTGTCGTAAATCTCATCGATATTCGCCAAGAAACCGGTTCTGTGAAACGACTGGCTAGAAGCACTTCCCGTTTTCTTAGCAGTGAATCTCAAAACAACAAAAGGAAGTGATAAGCGGCGATGAATTAGCATCGATTTGCTCTAAGAAGTTTGAAACTATGAGCTGGGGAGCGTTATCTCCGTGAGGCCCAGACGGCGCAATGTCTCTGAGACAGCTAGCAAGCTAGCTTAACGTCAACACGGGATAAAAATGCGTATTTACTGGTTTTAAACGGCTATGAACGTAAATCACACGGATTCCACAGTCAACGTGCTGCAAATCTAAACGTGTTATTAACGTCAGGGAAAGAGGGTCATTGATATGCGTGATAAAAACAAGCGCACATTAACCCAAAGCTAGAACAAGTAGCATAGCTGGCTAGCATCAGTATGAAAGTAGCGCGAAAGATTTTACCTGGTTTTCCCGGTGTGCTGCGTCTGTATTTATACAGATAGAAGCGCAGGCAAGCTACAAAAAACTAACATTCAACAAAATATCACAACTGTCTGAGTAGTTGTGTAAAAAAGACAAGCTATCGTCTCTGTATGCCTGTGTATTTGCTACGCTAGCTTGTTTATGACAGAGATTGCATGCCTTGCGATCAAGCCGGGTGACCTGCTTGATTCTCACCGGCTTCCGTAGGTAACAGAGCTGAGCCAGGTGATTACGCAGTGAGGCAAAGAAAAGGTGTTTCATAAATGTTTGCGTTAGGTTTGTAAACTATAAATTTTCGATAGAAAATTATGCCATACGTTTAATTTCGTGAGCATTATATTTGATTTGGTTTGAGTTTCATTCGTGACCACCAGATGGCGCCCGTTTCTGATTACTGTAGTTCAAACCTGATTGATTTATATACTAAAATCCAAATGCAATATGTTGGATCAAAGAAAATATATTCTGTATATCATTTAGACCAGTGTTTCTCAAACTTTTTACAGTGGGTACCAACTGAGAAAATGTTGAGCACTCCAAGTACCACAATTGTGACCGACCTAAACATACAGTAAAGAGAAGGCTTACCCTTGTGACCATAGACTTTGGTCGGAAAGACCAAAGGAGGCGTATTTACTCCTAATAAGGATTATTTATTGGTAATTGTTGCCAGTCACAGCCAGGCTGTGTGTGAATTATACATTTTTAGTATTGATTTTATTTTTAAAAAATATTTAGAACTTTCTTTCAAGTACCACTATGGAGAGCTTGAGTACCACTGGTGGTACACGTACCACAGTTTGAGAATCATGGATTTAGACGATAATTCATTTAAAATGGAACTCTTGTGAAGAATAAATAATAATCTCACACTCCTGTATTTCTTTCTTTTAATCTTCTTAATATTTTTACCAATTTTATTTAAGTAGGCCTATCCATATTTTGTGTTAGAAAAGTTCTTCTTGTACATTTTTTATCAATTTAAAGAATAAACGCAACAAACGTTACAATTTTCTCTGCAGGAGAAGGGAGAGAAGGAAGGAAAATGGAATAAAGAAAAGACTAAATTAACATAAAAACAATACATGATTTTATATATATATATATATATATATATATATATATATAATGTTATGTGTACCTATTAAAACAGGCTTACTTCTGCAGATTTGTACATATACACCCTCATTGCCGTAGACAAAGACCCCATGCCATATTTTTTTGTCAAGGCAAATAAATTACACTTTAATTATTTTCTCATTCAGTGCTCTTTTTCTTTTTAAACTGTATTACCTTACAGATTTTTACAGACTGGACTCTCTAGAAATGTCCCTAAAAGCCCGAAGACAATATGTGAAAAGCAGAAATTGAGTTTAATTTCACTAAAAATTAAAGTCTGTTATATTATTTCACTCCAACTGAATGCTTTGTTATGTCTTGGTTCCTTACTCTTGCCACGTTTTTCTAAAAACGTAGTTATTCGTTATAACCACATAGAAACATGCAACAAAAATCAAAACCCACGCAAAATATGAGTCACAGGACAAAATAATATTTCATAGTTACTGAGTCATGATGTATTTAAGGTGTGTCTACGCTGTGTGGTCGTCACTCTTTGTTTTAAAATCCTTGACACCACCGTTTGTGAAGCAAGGTTTTGCGGAAATGGAAGCGTCTTTAGTTGCATGAAATATCACATTTGTCCTTTTTATTCAATTCAATTCACTCTTATTTATATAACGCCAATTCACAACAGATGTCATCTCAATGCACTTTACAACAAAAGTCATTTCAATACAATTATACAAACATTCCAATCAGTTAAAAGTTTTCCATGTAAGGGATCCCAGCAGATTGCATGAAGTCATTGACATGAGGTTGAGCCCCATTGATGCAGACCTGCAACCACAGCAATCCCTAACACTGAACAAGCATGCTCCTTTTTATAAGGAACAGAGTTTAAATATATCATTCAAAGCTTTAATAAGGACATTTTCGGTCTATGACATTTACAGTAACACATTTTGTCATCAACATTTGTAAAATCAATAGTGTTAACATAGGATTGAAAAGAAATTAGTGTCAGATGAGTCAGTAAAGGGGGGTAAACCGTGTTCAGCAAAGAGAGCTGATCTCACTCTTGCTGCAGCCCCACTTGCAGCAAGCGCTGGACAGTCCAACCACTACTTCCCGCCCTTTCCTGTCTGACCCCTGTAGAGCCTCCAGCATCTCCTCCGAGAGAGGTGAGCGAACTGAGCGGCCGGAATCAGCAGCACTTATCACTTGATCCTTTGCATGGGAATTAGCTGGATCCTGCTCAGTACGGTGAAGGATGGAATTGGTCCTCCATGGATCCAGGATCTCCTCACCAATAAGAGCTGATTAAAAACATAATATGTATTAACATCCTAGTTTGATTTCAGAGAATACATGGCAGATGAAGATGACATTCACTGGTTCTCTACAGGGTAGTGTTTTTTTTCTGCTTCTTTAAATTTAACAAAAGTTGCCAAACTTGCATTTCCTAAAAGTTGCTGATAGCACGGTTAAAGTGAGTCATTCTGCAGGATGGAGAAGTCAGCCATCAGCCACCTGTAACAAACATTTGGCATCCAGTTACCTCAGTTTTATTAAAACGTTAGAAGCAGTTCATATCTTACCTGCAGTAGGTAACTCTCTTAGTTTAAATTGATGCTAGGTAGTCTTGGAGGTTGAAGGTAACAGTCAATTTTAACATTTTGTACAATCTCCCTTCATTCCAGTATTTCTACACAAACAAACCTTGTCTGTTCAATATTGTGATTGTCGCCTATTAAAAAGCTGGTTTGCAGCAGCATTTGCTGAAAATGGCAGAAATATTTTACAGTAGCTTTAAGGAACTTACTGTAGATGCTCAACTATGTTTTTCTTGGTTGGTACAGATACCCAGTTTGATTTAAGGCTTGGTTTTTTAAAAACAGAAACAAAAAATACAAGATTACTCAAATTTTCTGAATCAAGTCACATGTCCCTAACACTTGCATGTTGTTGTTTAACAAGCACCAATCCGTGCTAATCAAGGCCAGTTTCAATCTCTGGCTTATTGATTGATACTTCTTTAGATGTATTCTTCTTCCTTCAGTAAAGACATATTTCTCCTCTAAGCAAAGGAAGAAATAATTTCTCTTTAATTTTATATGCTATTACATGCAATTGTTAATTTGCACTTTGAAGTAATAACACTTTATTTATCTTGTATTGTTGGTTTTATTTACTTTTAGTTTTCTGCGCCTTTTTTAATCATGACTTAATCATTTCTATTGGTTATAGCCTGCAATTTTTACTAAGTATGTCGATCTAAATTTCCCTAAACTCATCTGAAATTGAATGATGGAAACAGCTTTAAGTTCAAAGTGCTTTTTTTGTATCATCTTACCTGAGTCATCTACGCTTCTTCTCCAGCGAGAACCACCGCATGTAAAAATGACAGCTCGTATGAACTCCCTTCCACACAGTTTTACCCCATAGAAAGAAGAATGACCGTCGGTGCAATGTGCAAGGTGCACAAATGCCAAGAACAAGCCTAATGTCAAGAATGCCGCTTTCAGCATGCTGACAGAATGGATGGTTCTGTTGATCATGACTTTTATTGAATGGTCCCATCACTTTATAACTGTTTCAAAACCAGCTCACCGCCACTTATCAGCATCCTCAGAGATAAAACTGGTGACCTTTAGTGGCAACAATACTGGAGGAAAAAGGATGATGTTAGAAAGAATGTCAACAGAACTCCTGGTAATCTAATTACCTGTGACCTTCAGTTGGCCTTTCAGTCCTTTACATCAGTCAGGTTGGTCGTATGTCACCAGCACCATCTCCTTGTTGGTATTTGTTGCATTGTGTACTGGATGGAGATCACTATGCATTTACCCCAAAAATACTGAATACAGAAGCTGGCGACACACACAAAATGTCAGAAATAATACAGCACTCACCACAGATGAATAACTTCTGAATGATATTCTAACTCCATTATGGTTTAGTTTGGAAACATAAGAACTGGCTACATGATAAGACTTTGTAAAGGTATTCACACCCATTGAATTATTTTACATGTTGTATTGCTACAGCTATAAACTTTATTCTGTGGCATTCGGATTCTATATGATAGATTTTTTCTTTTTTTTTTACAAATAAAACTCAGGAAAATGCAGACTGCAACTCCCCTGAGAGAATACCACCCTTTGCTGTACAACGAAGGATTCTTCATAAAATCGACAAAATGATGGAAAACTGCGAGTAGGTTCTTCAGTGGAATGCTTTTGCAGAGCCGTGGTAATACAGACCTCTACAGTAGAGCCTTCCTGTCTAAAACCAGTGAGACCGAATGTAAAAAAAACATGCAGAAAATCACATTGTATGATTTTTAAAGAATGTATTTGTATAATAGTGCAGGAAATACACATTTAGCACAAAAAACAAGCTAGAATTCTGGCCTTCACATACCTGTTACTTCTTCTTTATGAAGCTCTTTTATCCTACAGTCATTACCTGAATTAATCGCACCTGTTAGAAATCAAGGTGAAGACACCTGTCCACACCCTCAAACAGATGGACTCCAACCTCGATCATGGCCAAGAACTGACAGCTGTCTAAAGATACCAGGAACAAGATTGTACATCTGCACAAACTGGGATGAGCCAATCTACAACAGACACGCAGCTTGTTGAGAAGAGATAAACTGTTGGAGCATATTAAACAGTAATATCACTTCACCTGGGGCTTCATGCAAGATCTCATGTAGAACGCATGTAATTCATGCGGTGTACACGCGCTGCTCTGTGCTGCATGCACACATCGTATTGCAGTGTTAGACTGATTAAAACTGCAGCATGTCTGAATTTTGTTTTTAACATGTCATATATAATGTCAATTGTCATTGTGGTATTGTATATGATTACTACATTTTCTTAATTGGACTCCAGGAAGGTTAACCGCTACGTGAGAACATAATGAGCATCCCCTAGGAGAATGTGCGCACAGCGCTTCTTCACCAGGTGGAAGCGTGATGAGTGCGCAGTGAGTTATGATGCATCTTTGTGGGAAAAACATGTAAATATTTACATAACTGTCAGGTTTAATGCCATTGCAGTGTTAAATACTCTTAGTTTATAATGTGTCTGACTGAAATTTTTTGTTTGTCAATAATAAACTTATGTTGAACGTGTTAGCACAAAATTAAGACGTGCTATTCAAAAGTGCCGAAAATAGACGCTAAAATAGCCGGCACAAAATGTTTTATGTTTAGTAAATCACACTGTGCCTGGAATGCCTACTTTTTTGCCTGTTCTTCTACCAATATTTTAAGTCTTCTTACAGAAACACCCAGATTGTATATTCATCAAGGGCAAAAGCACTAAATGTGTTGCGTGCATCCTGGTGTGGGTTTAACAGGCGCAATGCTCTCTGCACCGTGTTGATAGATCAGCCAGAGCCTGCTTTTCCGATGCTGTGCGGTTTGCGTGGGTTTTAACAAGCGCAAACCGTAGATAAATCAGCCGCTATGTCTTCATGGATTAAAATCCTGCAGTGCTCGAAAAGCCACCCTGCTTAAGACAACACATGTCCAAGCCTGTCTAAAGTTTGTTAGAGACTATCTGGATTATCCATAGGTGGATTGGTAGAATGTTATGTGGTCAGATGAGACCAGATTTGAACTCAGATTTGTATAAATGCAACTTGCCATGTTTGGAAGTGGAAGAATGCAGAGTTGCATCCCAAGAACACCATACCTACTGTGAAACATGGGGGTGGAAACATTATGCTTTGGGGCTACTTTTTCTACAGAGGGGACAGGACAACTGAACCGTATTGAGGAAAGACTGAATGAGGCCATGTATCGTGGAAGTTAGGCAAAAACCTTTTCCTTCAGTGAGAGCATTGAAGATGAGATGGGGACGGATTTTCCAGCATGACAATGATCCCAAACACATCACCCGGGTAACAAAGCAGTGGCTACGTAAAAAGAATGTCAAGGTCCTGGAGTGGCCTAACAAGTGTTCAGACCAAAATTCAGTAGAGAATCCATGGAGGGAGTTGAAAGTCAAAACATCACAGCTCAAGATAGATAGATGGATAGATATTTTATTTATCCCCAAAAAGGTGAAATTAAATTTTTCAAGTGCTTGTATATTTACAAATACATCTTAGATTGGGGAAAAAAGAAAACAAAAAGAAAAATAATAATAAAACAATTTAGGAAACATGTAGGATGTTTATGTTGAATAGTGGCTGCAGGAACAAACGATCTCCTGAACCTCTCAGTCCTACATCTCAAAGAGATCAATCTTTCACTGCATTTGCT
This sequence comes from Apricaphanius iberus, assembly GCA_028564705.1. Lineage (NCBI taxonomy): Eukaryota > Metazoa > Chordata > Actinopteri > Cyprinodontiformes > Aphaniidae > Apricaphanius > Apricaphanius iberus. Next base: position 3,021,245 of record JAPXFQ010000284.1, read on the forward strand.
TCTCTGGCTGGTCAGGACATCATGGAGGAGGTGTTTAGTATTATCCAGAATGCCCTGCAGCTTCCACCTCATCTGCCTTCCACCACAGTTTTTACAGGGTGCAGCTCCCCACCCAGTACAGAACTGGCCTTTTTGACCAGTTTTTCCAGACCTCTACTGTCTTTGTCTGTAGTGCTACTTCCCCAGCAGACAACAGCATACAGAAGCACACTACAGATGACTTTGTGGTAAAACATCTGCAGCATGTCACTGCAAACATCGAAGGACCTTAGCCGCCTGAAGAAAAAAAGGTGACTCTGTCCCTTCCTGTATGCTGCGTCTGTGTTGGTGGTCCACTCCAGTTTCTGATCCAGAACCACCCCCCGATCTATTTTCTCCATTTATGTAGACTGGCTCTCTTGGTGGTTTAAATCTCCTGACGTCAACCACCAACTCCTTAGTCTTGGTGGTGTTCAGAAGAAGGCTGTTTTTTTTTTTCTCCAATCAGTGAAGGTCTCCACCAGGTCCCATGCAGAGATGATCTGCATGGAAGGATAGGCCAAAATATCAGCTAAAATGTGTCTAAACCTAGCGAAGAGTAGATCTACAGGAAACAGTTGATCTCTGTCATTGCAAAACAAGGTTACTTTACACAGTTTTGAGTTGAACTTTTGTCACTAACCAAATAACTTATTTTCTGCAATATTATACAAATAAATTATTTTAAAATCATACGGTGTTATTTCCTGGATTTTTTAACATTCTCTCTCATAGTTGAAATGTATCTATGCTAAAAATTACAGCTCTTGATAATTTTTTTAACTGGGAGGAATTTTCCTCCACTGTATGAGTAAAAACCACAATTTTATTTCCGCTTGTATTTGAATTTGAATCAAAGCTGCAAGTTGCATGCCTCTTTCAGCCCTGCAAATCTGGACACTCATATATATTGTCATTTTTATTTGTGGAATAGTGATACATTATTTAGAGAGCATACATTTCCACTTCTTCTCGATTGGACTGAAGTCTGGACTCAATTCATCATTTCAGCTACGCTGGCTCTGCTGAAAAAAATCTTCCCCGCAGTATGATTCTGCCATCACCATGTTTCACAGTGGGAATTCATTGCAATCTGCTGTGTTTGTTTTCCAAAGACACAAAAAATTTCAGGTTTGGCTGGATGTAACCAGAGCACATTCTTTCATGTTTATTGGGAAACCGTGCACGTTAAAGTCTACACCGAAGTCTGTAGATGTAACATGAAAAAATGCTGAAAGGTTTATGAGGTATGAATATTACACGCTATTAATTTTAAGGCTCTGTATCTGATTCGGGTTCTTGATTTTTTTTTTTACAAAGGACACTAGAACATTAGGAGCAATAGGACTGAAAAAGGACAAGAATATGCACTAGCTAGAAGTAACCAGAACAGCATAGGCACCATACAGTCTATGGCACCACCTCACTCAGCATCAGTGAGATTGTGATTGAGATTGTGAAATTCATCATCCTTATATCAGTCATGATTATGATTTGATAAGCATAATAATTTCCTATTGCACTAATCGACCGTCAGGGTGATTTACAGAAAAAAGTCCAGTTGCAGCACCAGAAGTGGTGATTTAACGTCAGGCCTCGGTGAAAGTTACAGACAAGAACTTCCCACCAATCAGCCACCGAGTATCCCGCTGACGTTACAACCACCTCACGTGTAAGCCAATCAGCATTAGAGAAGGGGCGGCGCAACGAATGGAGGGTAGCAACAGTTGCCCCGGTGAAGGCTAGGCGCCATAGTCACGGTAGTCGTGGCGACAAGAGCCAAGCAACGGGAGTCAACAACAACAAGCGTGATCAAAGGGAATAAACTTTACCGACTATTCAGGACAACATCGGGAAATACAGGTATAAACATCTCAGAAGTTATCATGTAGTTTTTAGGTTGATTCGATGCGTGTGAGTTTCACGCTGAAACGTGAGATCGGTCGAGCGTGTCGTGTGATGAAAAGTGGTTGCTTGCTTCTTTCCAAATGCAGACCGTTGTTATGGCGATGTCACATTTTTGATAAGAACACAAGATGGCGACTGGCTCCCAGTGCCAATCGTACTTTTCTTTTCTTTTTTACTCCATCTGACTTAATGTACCTGTTGTTTCTTGAAAGTTTGAACTATCACGAAACCGACTAGGTGTGAATGTGTAGTCTTGTTATCTACTTGATATACAGGAAGCTAGTGGGCAGCTAGCACACTGTAACGTCGCAAGTCGACGCAGGCTGCTAGCGAGGAAAGCTACGTATCACTTTCTCGCGCTGAACTCACGTATCAAGCTGCTGTTCAACTGCATTAAATGCCAACACAAGTCAAGCAGACACGTTTTACGTGCCAAAGCGTCCCGTTAAAAAGGTATACATGTGTGTAACAATATATTTTTATGACTTCGAAAAAGTTTATGGTGTGACATTGAATTCTAGAAGTCGCTCCCTAGCGCACGGTGTTGCCACATGATCTACGATTTATGGGGGGTGGAGAGTATGGCAGGCCGTTTGTCAAATCAAACTACGATTACTAGTTACTTTTCAAATACAAATATTAAAATTTATCCTTGTCGAAATTATTTTGTGCCTATCAAAAATAAGAAAGATATCTACTTAAAACAAATTTACGAAGGTTTTTGCTAGTAACTTAGAGCAATGATACAAACACACTACACACCCTTTAGGACCCCCAAACCAGCAGGGGGTTACATATAGAACGCAGTAGTAATCATGAATTGGCAAAATAATCTTGACATTTCAATTCAAATTAACTTCAGAAGTACTTTATTTATGCCAAAGAAAAATTAGATGATGTCGTAACTGATCGCATCCATTGATATTCAAAAAGTCGTAGTGGATGCTGATGCTGTGTACTGGAAGGATCTCCAATAGCAGTCAGTGCTGTAATGAGACTGAGGAGCCCTCTGACTGTGAATCTCATGATATGATAAAAACTCAATTTCCAGGCAGCAGAGATGATATTTTCACAGTAACATGTCATGGTTGACAACATCAATTGTTGGCAAACATAAAGCCTCCTTTTCAACTCTTAAGGTCGTAGTTAAGATGGTTTTTTTTTTAGCTTTTGAGATGTTAATGAATTGCTCCCAGCTGTAAAAACATGACATTCTTGCCAAGGTTACCCTTCATAGCTACTGTACAGTAAGTGAACGCATAAGAGAATTGAGATGTTGTTGTAAATCGCAATACAATCAACCCTGGGGATCAGATTATCGATACTTCCAAAGGATGACTTATTCTTATCACAATTTATTTCCCCTGATATTTCATAAACAAAAAAATGGTACAGTATTATTGCATATCCCTAATGGTAATTTTCAAAACAGATATTTATAATGTTTATGGAAAATATTTTTCCTGCTTTGAAATATTTTACCAGAGCATTTAATGTAAAGCAAAACGTGGTCATGACCAAAGATTTCGTCACATTTTACTGAGACTAAAAAACAGAAGTCAAAACAAATAAAAAACACAAGGGTTGTAGCTACGCATATGCTGACAAAACAGTTTGATAAATGTGGAAATGCACGCCCGACAAAAAAAAAAATCTTAGGAGGTTGTATAATGCTTGCTTTTTCATATTTACTCCAAAGTCCATACACTTTTAGTATGGTAAATATGTTTTTATTATCAGTTTTTTCAATCAATAAGTCAAAATTACCATACATTTTCAACTTCTTTGGTTAGTTGGTTATTATTTCATTGGCCTTGATTCATTTCAGGTCTACTCTCTATAACATAAAAACCATAGAAACTTCCACATGGTAACAAGACAATTGTGTTTGCCACTTTTAATACTGACCCTGCATGCTTCTAGGTATACAATGTGTCACACATATTCTATATCTTAAGAGATGTTAAAAATATCTGCTTTAACTCATGAGACATAGGATGGTCACCCCATCTGTAGAAGGATAAACTATTTACAACTTTGTCAGCTCCTGGGAACCCTGTTGTTTTCCCCAGTTAGCTTGATTATTCTGTTTGAAATAGAGGCAGACAGATATAGGTTTTTTTAAGGCCGATGCCAATACCGTGTTGTTGTTTTTTTATTTGGTCGCCAATGGCCGATATCTAAGGCCGATATCCAAGGCAGATATATAGAATATTAATTGTGAAAGACAAATGATCACTCACTGTGTGCAATCTAAATGAAAAAGTCAATAAAACTCTGAATATTTATTGAACTTTAAATATAAGACATCATAAAAACAAACTCAAAATAATAACCTGAGCGCAAACGGTTTCGGAACAATAGAAAATAAAACAGATTCAAGTTTCTTTAAGTATACAAAATAAGATAAATTCAAACAGTAACCAGAATAATGGTGCAAATAGCTGGTTTAGGTAGAATCTGGACTTACAGTATCAAAGAAATATCACCACAAAGTAAAGCACACTACCACTTGGTCGTATATAATAAAATCTAAAATATATATAAAAATAGAGTAAAATATGAATGGGCTGGCTCGCGGTGGTTCAGAAAGTGTGTGGGTCCTTCAGTCAAATAGTGGCTGCGACTGGCCACACAGGTGGCTAATCTTTTTTTATTTAATATCAGCTTTTTCAAACAAATTTTGGCCGATATAGAAAAATTTGAATATATTGGTCAGTCTCTAGTTTGAAACAACAAGGTACAAACCAAAGTGAATTCTGATGGATGATTCTCATCCCCAAGTTCCCCTTAGAAAGAGCCTTTTAAGACAACAGATCTCTACCATCCATTTGAAACAAGTTATAACAAAAAAGCTGACTTTTTATGTTAAAAGGATCCAACTATGTTATAGATTTCCCATAATATGGTTTTAAGTTTTTGTAGTTACATTCCAGCCATTGATTCCCTGAGTGATGCAGGAAATACTTTTTTTTATTACTCATAATAACTAGAGGTACACAATATATCAGCATCAATATTGGTATTGGCCGATATTAGTCCGTTTTTAAGGCTATCGAGATCAATCCAATAAGTAAAACTGGACCAAAATGAATTACTGGGATCTATCAATTATGTTATAAAATCACTTGCCATACCTGGCTTTTTGCCAAGTAGGATATCCTATAATGGAGCCTGACATTAGCTTGAGTTAGTGTTTGCTTAAATCCAAGTTGTATAACCTTCATTTGTCAACACTTAGCTGTTTCCTCCCCAATAGAGTGTGTTTGTCTTTTTATTCACCTTGAAACATTGTGTATTTTTAGTAAAAGAGGCCATTCAGGAACTAAGGTATCATTAAAACATCCCCCCATATCAGATCAAAAACAGAAATGGCATTAATTTACTGCTAGGTCCTTAGACAGACAGCCCTGGTTTATATTTCACACACATAAAATAGTGTACACTTTGTTCGTTTGGAGAAAATACAGAGTACAGATAATAACTCAGCAATTTGTGTTTCTGGGCTTGTTCCTGGCACTTTAGTTAATGAGCGCTGCCTCCTTTATATCCACAGAACTGGTGCCTCAACGGATTGGTTGCCATGGCGACTTGTGGATACTCTGAGGACCTTCAGTCTCAGCAGGCCAACGCAGTAACCATAGCAACACCTCCCACCGCCACACCCTCATCTAGCAAAACCGCACACTTCCTGCCCGAGATCCCGGCAGCCTCTGGGATCGCGTCGTCGGCGAACCAAGCACCCGGGGCCTCCAAAGACGGACAGGATGCACTTTGTTCACAAGCACCGGCCGCCCAGAGCCAGAAGGCAGCGGTGCCTACCGCGCACACGCAGCACTACGTGGGGCCTGATATCCAGCACGCCGCTGTCCAGAAGAGCAACGGGCAGAGCACTTCACCCCAGTACATTATAGTGACTGTTACAGGTGAGAGGATGTGGGGTAACTGGGAGAAGAGTGATAATACAATGTAAGCTCAAACATAAAAAAAACATAATAGATAAAAACATAAAAAAACAGTTAGAAAAAGAAAAACAATAAAACTAACTAAATAAAAATACACCAGCTTGGCAGAGTCACGTAGAGTCAAATGCCTGTCTGTAAAAATTGTTTTTTTACTGAGTGTTTTAAAAGTGGGTTAAAGGGATTTTCTGTGCCTATGTGAAACTGAGTCTGTTGCTTTATTCTCCAGAGTTGGATTAGGTGAGAAAAAGCATTTTGTGCTCATTCTCCTTTTTCTCTTTATATTTGTTTGCTTTAGCTTAGCATAAACAATGTAAGTGAATGGTAACAACTAGCATTTCATGTGAAAAATTCATGGAAATAACTCCGTAATGATCCTAATTATTCCTGATGACTTTGGTACTCATATTGATAGCAAATGAAAATCGTAAGTATCAAAAAAGGAATTACAGGAGTGGATTTATAATTGGATCTAGATTACGACAAAGCACCGCTGTATGCTTCTGCTGCAAGGTGTAAGGACATGATTTCACGCCTTGTTTTTGGATCTATTTCTCTTTGGCATCAAGGAAAAATACTAATAATAACTGCGATTGATTTGAAATCATAGTGCATTTATTACACAAATGTAAGTTTTCAGAAATAATTTGACCACATTTGATATTTATGAAGAAAGATCAGTGTTTTTAGTTGAAGAGGCGCACAGGATGGAATGAGAGTCTTGTTAATGTGGCATTGTGTAAAAATATAATGGTTTCACTAAGTCACGTTTTGACACGGAAATTTAAAATGTCTATATGGTAGGATTAAATTGCTAACACGTGTTGCTAGTTCATATTTCAACTTGCTTTATTCAATACTTGTTGTGTTTTAGTTAAATAAATAACACACATTAGAGAGACAGTCCCGGGGCTATGGGCGGGCATTACGGGACGCTGTCCGCCCACAGAGACAGCTGTGCCAACCTTGGAAAGCTGATATAATCAGGCCAAGCGCTGACTGTCGTACACACTCCATACCAGCTGGTGGCGGTAGTGCACCAAAGAATAGGAATAAGAAGAAGCGCTTTGTGGCTAATTTTCATGCTAACGGTAGTTCTGATGAAAGTTAGTGAGAAATCCAGAAACTGAAGGGAAATATGAAGGTGGTGAGCAGCAGAGGATGTTGGATTTCAGACGCAGGACTTGTTGTGGATTAACTGCTTAAATGGAGGACGTTAACAAGACCGTTCTGGATGTAAAAATTTGCTTTTGTTTGAGATGGCTGTTTTGGGATTCCTCTTCAATCGGTAAGTTTTTATTTCTATTGACTGGCATACGTCATTTTAATCACGAGCAGAGATAGTATGGTGTTGAATCTCAACCTGGGAGTTTGGAAATTTCTGTAACTCCGATTGTTTAGGATGTTTCCCTTTAAATATCTCAAACGTTGTGGCACTGAGGCGAAGCCCTGTTAGGTTAGGTTAGACAATCTTTCTTTCAAAGTAGAAGTCAGCAGCTGACATCTGGTGGCAGCTAGTAAATATCAAAATAATTTACAACAGAATTGAGCGCACCAGCGAGTAGTAATAATTTAACTTACACCAGAAACGCTTATAATAGTCGTGGTTCTACTACTTAAGCTTCACTGTGATTTAATTACATCTTTTTCTGACTGTGTCTCCATATACAATCGGCCCATAAGGGAATCCGCTAAAGAGATCTATAGTTTTTCCATCAGTTTCAGCAGCGAGTTGTGTCACTGATCAGTGCAGCAGAAATAAGAGTTTGACGTACAAGAAGTATGACTTGTTGATTATTTCTTTTTGCTGTGAGTAACTCTTATTTATATAAAGCCTGTTCTTTGGTGGCGTCTGCTTTTCCCCTCTCATTTACAACTTATCAGCCCGACTTTACCACAGCCACAGCATGTCAGCGGCTCATCCACGGATCCTTCTGGAGTACGAAAACAGACTTTCTGATCACCAATGTAGAACAGACCAGTCGTTGGGTAAAACTCCCGAAGCTACCTCGGCCAGCCCCCCTCTAAAAGAAACAAACCTTTAATTGATCTGTAGAAAGATGTGAGATAAAAACATGAAGGGGTTAAATAAAACTGTGCCCCCCCCAAAAAAAAATAAACTGCTGCCCACCCACTCAGCTGTTGAGAGGTTTGTTAACCAAACCAAGCTATGTGACTTTAGTGGCTAAGAGGTGAAAATGGCTAGTAACCAGTCTGACTCCACATCTTCTCCACTCCTACTGCCGAATTTAGTTCGATCACAGTGTGTATTAATGGTGTTGAGCAGATAGTCGTTGCTTGACAACCTTTAACTTGCTCAAAGCCTGACTGTGTTATTATTGGCTTAAGCTTTACACTGTCTGTCTGACGTGTGTGAATCAATGGTGTCCCAAAAATACGAACAGGCAGAGGAGTTCTCCGGAACATGTGTTTATTCACAACACGGCACAAGACAATTAGCTACCCAAAGGTAGTCTGAATCACATCGCCTCATATCAGCTTTTATCCAGGTATGTCCACATATTCTCTATTTTTCTCCGTTATCTTCTAATCGTGTCTTAGCCATCTGTTTTAATTCTTTTTTTAATGAGCATAAACCCGGTTTGCCCACTCACCAACCTATTGGCCTCAACATGTCACTCTTCTTTCCTGACTTCTCTGTATTCAACCAATATCTAGCACCTACCCGACATTATGAAAGCATAACAAAACTCACAATTCTTCATTTTAAGACACCTTAATCCACAGGAATCACTCATAATTTTCTACTTGAACTAAACTGATCTGACCGGAAATATTTGCAAACACCTAAATTTATTTTTCCCTGAAAGGAGGGGGGAGGGTTTGTGGCCTCCTTTCAGCCAGTCAAACAGCAGTGTGTAGAAACAAGAGAGGGAGGGGCAGTGCTGAGTTATTCTATCCTCGAAACGGCTGCAGAAAAGTCTGGCCATGCCCACTATCTTTGGAATCTCATTAAAAGAAGATTTTAGCTGGTGTAAAACCGTAACATGTTAAAACTGTGGTTTACCTTGATACCAGTAAGCAGCCAGTGCCAAGCTGTTATGGAGAATTACTAGCTTAACTTTTTTTTTCTTGATGTGTATAAACTCTTCAAACAAATTGACCCTGATAATATGAACCTTTGAGTCCTGTATGTTAAATTTAGGGCCTGTCTATTCCTAGATGGCACTCTCTGATCATATCAGATAATACTGTGCAATCTCACCTACAGTTAGAAGCTCACAGGCCTGGGCCTCGTTCCCCTTTCACAATGTAAGGCAACCAGTTGGACTAGAATGCTGAGTCAGAATCTGTTGGCGGTTTCAATTCATAAAATTACACACTTCAGCTTTTAACTTGAGAACAAGTATTTGATACACTGCTGATTTTTGAAGGTTTCCCCCTCACAAAGCATGTGGGTCTGTAATTTGTATCAAAGATACTCTTCAACTGTGAAGGACAGAATCTAAAACTAAAATGCAGCAAATCACAGTGGATGATTTTTAAATGATGAATTTCCATTGTATTGCATTAAGTGTTTGAACCATCAGACAAACTGAACTCAATGTTTGGTACAGAAACCTTTGTTTGCAATCACAGAATTCTTCATCAGGTTATCGCACGCTGCAGCAGGGATTTTGGCCCACTCCTCCATACAGATCTTCTCCAGAGCATTCAGGTTTAGGAGCTGTTGCTGGGCAACACCGACTTTCAGCTCTCTCCAAAGATTCTCTATTGGATTCAGGTCTGCAGACTGGTTAGGCCACTCCAGGACCTTGAGGTGCTTCCTATGTAGCCACTTCTTAGTCTCCTCGGCTGTGTGTTTCTGGTCGTTGTCATGCTGGAAGACCCAGCCACGACCCATCTTCAATGCTCTCACTGAGGGAAGGAGATTGTTGATCCTCCTAGTTATTCAGATGGTCATTGACAAACTTGAGATGGACCTTGACATGCGCTGGCTTGAGCAGTGGGGCCTTGCGTGTACTGTAGGATTTCAATCCATGACGGCTGAGTGTGTTACTGATGATTTTCTATTCAGGTCATTGACTCCTGCTCAATGAGCAGGTCCAGCTGTGTAGTTTAAATACTTGTTCTCCCTACTGTGTGGTTTAAGATTAGACGCCCATAGGAGGAATACAGGGTTTGTTTCTTATCTGTTTTTTCAAATAAAAGCCTCCTGTATTTTAGTTTTATTGTTGCTGACTGACACTAACAGCATTACAGATTAGTCAGCATAGTGCAGTAAATAATTTGTCATATTTGAGGAAAACATGCAGTTTTTCAGATATTGTGATGGCTTTATGGATTAAGATCTTGTATTTTTCCTTCGCCAAGATGTCTTGGACATTTTTTTCACCTTTTTTGTGACCTTTAGCGTCACAGCCACTAAAGGCAGAGCTACTTTTCTCATCGATGGAAGTGAAAGTCCAAATTAGGGAAGCAGAAATATGAAAATGTATGCCTATATAAATATATTATATTAATACTGCTGTTATGGCTAATATTGTCTGTCTGTCTGTCTCTGTCTATATGGAGGTTTCCCTACATTTTTGACAAATAGCCCCAGTGCCAACAATGCTTCTGTGCATCTGTTAAACTCCCCAACACTCGTGCGCTGCGTCACTGTCACATGACTGAACTAAATACCACATGACCAATCCCTCCCCCTCCTGAAACACAAACGACAAAAAGATGGAATTATACATTCTTTATTAATATCTCCTCTGTTTTATTGCAGCGAATATGTTAAAAAACGGCCGATCTATTCTGAGGTTATTGCCGATATGTTTAGCGTCCCTGATTAAAAGTAGCCAAGCTGTTTAGTGTTTCACCTTTCCACATTGGATTGTCAGGCAGTCTGCTGAAGGGACAAACTACGTAAAACTTTATCGGCAGCTGGAACCTGTTGTTGTCACCAGTTAGCTGGATCGTTCCGTTTGAAACAAGGTCGAGCTCAAAGTGGATTCTGATAGATAATTCTCATCCTCAAGTTCTGATTAGGACTTAAAAACAGCATATCCACTTTTTTAAAGAGAAAATTCACACGAAAAATGTGTGGCGGCGTGCACTGTGCTCATAGCTGCCATCTTTGTTTCTGTCTATGGCAGGAGGCGAAGATCCTGTAGGTCACATGAGCACCAAAAACTATGAAACGCCTGTGTGCAACGTGAAGGCTTCTCTATTAAAACGGGAAACTAAAGACTGGAGTGCAACTTTAACAGTCTGCAAGAATGCTGCGTTTAATGATGACATTGAAAAGAAAACTACTTATTTCCTCAGAATGTAATTTTCTGATTGGCTCTTTAGATTTTAGATAACCATGGACAGGAAGGATCTGTTGCGGAAAGTGTTACAGCAGGTTTGAAGAGGCTTCTAACGGAACACGCACTGTTGTTCTATTACTTAGATTGATAGTTGTGATATTAACAGTATGGATGGTGATTTCTTTACCCTCAGCACACATAGGTCTTGTGTTTGCTGTATTGTTACAAATGCTAATGTTTTATCTTGCCCTAGGTCTCTTCTTCTTTTTTTTTTAAGCAAAATGTATCTGTAAATTATGTACTGATTGTAAAGCATATGTAAGGTGGATGTTTAGTTGTTGAGTTGTTTTCAGCATAAGCTGCATATTAGGAAGTGGTCCGTTTTGTTTGGTTTTTTACTCTAAATCCTGAAGGTTACGAAGAAGCGATTGCCCTCCCTCCTGCCTGCTCTCCATCCTTTGTCCCCCCCCCCCCCATCCGTCGGCCCACATGTATCTCTCGTTTCCCTCTCTCATCTGATCTGCATGTTTACAAGATGGAGGGATTTTTCTCTCCATCTGGGGAGATTAGCTGTCCAAGGCTGTCCTTTTTTGCACGGCAGATATAAGGATGAAAGGAGGGATGGACGGACACACTTTCCTTCTTCCGTGTTTGCTTCGTGGAGCCCCACAAAAAAGAAATTAAGTAGCAATATGTTTTGCGGCGGCTGTTATTATGATTTTGAGGCGGTTTTTCGTGAGTACTGAACTTGTTGGGAACTCTGTGACCTTTGTTTTTGTTGTTTTTCTTTCTTTACTTTTGTTCTTCCCGTGAAAACATCCCTCCTCCATCACTCTTGTATGTTTCAGAAGGCTCGGCTCACTCCAACGACAGCCTCTCAGACTCCAGCCCACCTGCTCCTAGCATCCCGACTCAGGTGGTCCAAGCTGTTCAGACCCCGCCGCAGGTAAGCGGCACACGCGTTGGTAAAATTTAATGTGATGATGCAGCAGCCTCCTCTCACTGCTGGCCCTGGTACTGATTAGTTGGGGATTGCCTCTCCCACAGAGGTCGGTGTTGCAGGCAGCGACGCAGGCAGCCAAGAGGCTTCAGACAGGCCACATCAGCAGCCTACAGTCTGTGCATATTAACCAGGAGGTAAACAGGCTCTCTACATGACACACGCAAGATAACACGCATGCGGTGTAAAACTCCATGCTAGGCTAGGGTTGGTTCAGCGACGCCACATGAATTCGATCTTTTAACCTCCTCTGGGTGGCATCTCCATCAAGAGTGCAACATTACTCCATTACTGATTATGTAACATCGTACTTTGCAAAAGAAGGTGCAAAGTTAAGTTGTGGAGGTTAAAACGATTTGTTTCAAAGTTCAAAACTGGGATTTCAATCGTAATAAATGTGTTTTACTTATAATGGGTTTCTTCTTCTAACCTGAAGGAAGTCATTTACGGCTAAATGAATTCCTCTCCCTTATATTTCCGCCTGATAAGCAGGTGATGTGATAGCAGGGGCACGGACCGGTTCCCTGATTATGTTTTTTTTTTATTGCTTTAATAAACAAGACATAAAAACCGTCACAACCCTTTCACTTCACGCAGGTTGACTTTCTCTTCAGCCGCCTTGGAGTACTGAGCTGGCTGTGAGTCAGACAGGAGGGAGGAAAGGTGCTAGCGCAGTCAGAACTGATGAGGAAAGCTAGAGCTGGATTTTGTTTTTGACATGCTGATTTGTAAAAGTAAATCTTATGTAGTAAAAGCAGAGGCGGTCTGAGAAGCAGCAGTTCTAAAGGGTGAAATTCTCCTTAGTTACTTAGAAGGTTCTTCGAGTTTCCATATAATGTGTGAAAATAGCAATATGTAAGAAAACCACCAACATTATTAAGGATCTGTAATCATAACATTCTGCTCATAGCGCTATTTTCTTTTGTATTTTCTTTATTTTAATACTACGATTTTACCAGAAAATAATTTGGCCTTTAAAAGACAGAAAAAAATCAAAAGGCCAATGATTAACATTAGGTTTTTTGTTTGTCTCTCAACCGTTTAAAATCTGTTTCACGTTTGCTACTTTCGGTGCGACCAACAGAATTGAGCAGAAAATTAATGTAGGAATAATTAGAAAACTGAAATGTTTTACAGTCAATTATTTCCATCAACCATGTATTATTCTTGTGAATTATTATAAGATTGTTGGAGATGGCTCCATCAGTGTCTTTTATGTAAGTGGAGCACAAAAAAAAGACATGGACGAGGAACCCAGACTTCAACCGGATAGAACAGCGTTTAGTTGACTTAGCGCATCAGTGTCTGACCTCATAGATATTCTCTGGAAAGACTGCTCAACCTCTCTGATAAACACCTCATCAAAGCCTTCCCAGAAGAGTACAAGCTGTTATAGCTACACAGTCTGGGTCTTCATCCTATTAATTTATCAGTGTAGAAATGTTTTTTTGATTTTTTTTTTGCCTGAAATCTTTAAAAGCGATCCCTTTTTCCTGGTTGTTTAGGCGGAGCACGTCTATTCGGACCCAGTGCAGTACGTAGATGGAGCAGAAGATGCAGCTTTTACCACGTCTGCCATGTATGCATTGAAGAGGCACATGATCATTTCTGACACACAGGTGGTGTCGATGAGTGTCCTTTTATCTCCTACTTTTCTTCTTTAACTCCTCCAGCCGATCGAGCAGCTTCTCTTTTTCCGACTCGCCCCTCTACTCCCAGACCCCTCCCACGTCCTCCTCCGCCTTCTACGAGGCCACGCCCAACTCTGAGACAGACATCACCGGATCCGTGATTTCCCAGCCAGTTTCCGTGGCAACGGCAGGAGCCAACAGCGCGGCCGCCGCTGCAGGCGCTGGGGGGTACGTCGTCCAGGGAGGCTACATGTTGGGAGGAGGCGCAGCAACAGGTGGGGGAGGAGGACAGAGTTACTCCAGCCCGAACTCTCGCGCCCCGCCTGCTACTGTGAGTAGGAGAGACGCCACGAGACCCGGCGGCCGGAGGAGGAGCCCAGTCCCCTCATCTCCGCTGTGTGTCGTCTCCCTTTAGGTGCAGTGGTTGTTGGAAAACTACGAGGGGGCGGAGGGGGTGAGCTTGCCCCGCTGCACCCTCTACTACCACTACATCCTGCACTGCCAGGAGCAAAAACTGGAGCCGGTTAACGCCGCATCCTTCGGTAAGCTCATCAGGTCCGTCTTCATGGGGCTCCGCACGCGAAGATTAGGAACCAGGTAGGACGCACGTCACGCACACAGCATCGCTCGGCTCGCGTTGGAGCGGAATCCAAGCTCAAACGCCTCACTTTAAAAAAAAAATTTTTATTGCATCGCTCTGCAGAGGAAACTCCAAGTACCACTACTATGGCTTGCGGATCAAATCTGGCTCCCCTCTGCTCAGACTCATGGACGAACAGCAGCACATGGCCATGAGGCAGCAGCCTTTCTCACAGAAAAACAGGTATCCAATCATGAACCCCTGCTGTCACGTATCATGCCCCACTTGTCGAAATTATTACTTCAAATACATAAATGCTCATTTCTACTGTACCATACCAAAATAGTTGCAAAACATCAAGTTTTTCGCCTTATGTCCCAATTTTTTATTATTGCCTTTTTTTGTTTTAAATCACAAAATTTAGTGTATTTTTTTCCCCTGGGAACTTTATGTGATCAACCAACACAAAGCAGCTCAAAATTGGATGTAGATACGGAAGTCATTTGATGATACGTGTTGTAAAAGTAAAGCTGTGCCTCCCCCCTTGATTCACCCATACAGCAGCAGTAGTGAAACACGGTGGTGGCAGCATTATGCTGCGGGCAGGCTTTTCTTCAGCAGGCCCAGAGTAGCTGGTTAGAGTTTATGGGAAGACGGATGGAGGTAAATACAGGTCGATCCTGGTGGAGAACCTGTGAGAGGCCGCATGTATCTATAAACATGGCTGGAAGTTTACCCTCTAGCACGATGGAGCTAAACTTATCTAAACCAGGGCCACAAACAGAATAGTTTAGATAATCTGTCCATGTCTTAGAATGGGCCTGTCAAAATCCAGTAACAAATATGGGACTTAAACCCCCCTGAAATGAACTCTAAAGCTTTTAGTTGCCACATTACATCTGCTTTGGCTACAAATTGCCCTAAACTCAAATAAGTGTTGCATTTTCATGTTCAGTAAATAACCATTTGTTCCATAGTATTGCAGCTACATTTACACAGTTGATGTTTCACGGTTTTGGTGACACCTGCTGCGTTTACCCTGATTATTTTCCTAGGATAAAGCCACTTCAAAAGACACAGGGGATTGTTAACGGGACGTCAGGGGGGGCGGGTCAGCAGCAGGTGGCGGCGCTCTCTGATATTTCTGCCCAGGTCCAACAGTATCAGCAGTTCCTAGGTGAGCAACATGAACTCTATATTTTCCCTTTGTTTTTTTTAATTATTATTATTACATTGTTTTAAATAAGCTCTTAATTTGGATCTTTTCTGTTCACTCTGATGATTAAATGAAAGACATGTTGTGTTTGTTTGGAAACAAGAAAGAGCCAAATTAAATATCCGGGGGGGTTTTGTGCTTCAGAAGCATCAAAGCTGCTGCCAGAATTTGTGAAAATCGATCTGCAAGATCAAGTCCTGCCTGATGGGATCCATGTAGAACACCTGAAGGCCTTCCAGACTCTGTACAGAGAACACTGTGAGGTAGGAACCAGATAGGGGGTTGGGTTACTCACTTTACGTTTGTTATGTTAATTTTTTTATAAATATCAAGGCATTTTTTTAAACTAATGAAATCTTTCCTACGGGCTTGTTAAACATGACTGTAACGTACCTCCCTGGTGGTGTTCGGGTCCACCCTCTGTCACAGGCTGTTCTGGATGTGATGATCAATCTTCAGTTCACGCTGGTTGAGACTCTGTGGAAATCCTTTTGGAGGTTCAGCCAGAACAACGACGCGGAATCCCTCAACCTGTAAGCCTCTTAAACAGGATTAGAACGTTTTTAGTAAGATTTCTGAAAAAGGTTTATTCCCCCCCTCTCCCTTGAACTTTTTCGGATTTTGTCTTGTCACCACCACAGACTCCCCTGCGTTTTATTGGGACTTTATGTGATAGACAAAACTGATCAAAACCTTTTAGCAAAAATATATCCCAAGAAGTGTGGCTTGCATCCTACCAACTGCCTTAAAAAAGTGGTACTTGACATATCTTTTCTGTTCACTTCTGATTATTGGCTCCTTTGTATCGTTCTGTGACACAGAAGTCCATTAAAATGAATGAAAGTTTGAGGTTGTGACACGACATGACATCATTTTTGTAATTCATCGTCTGTAACTCATTCCCTGCCGAAAAGAAGAAGAAAAAACCCACTGTTCTCCTGTGCCACTTCTGCACGCTCCATCAGTCACAACGAGTCAGAGAAGCGACTGCCCAGGTCCTGTTTGGTGGCTCTGTGCAAGTTCGAACCGGTGCTGAGATGGACGAGGGAGTGCGACAACCTGCTCTACCAGACTCTGGTGGAGATCCTCATCCCAGACGTGCTGAGACCCATCCCTAGTGAGTTTAGTCAGGAAACTTGGTGTGCTGAGTGATCTGTCAGAAAACCTTTAATTTCCTTTCAGAATCAACATTTTCTATGAGATACTATACTACAAAACACTCCCACAAATGTGGGCCATTGATTGCAAACAAGATTTTTTCATTTGCACACACAAAACTGATTTTCCTAACAAATTCATTCAAACCCATGTTGCAAAAATGAGTACACCCCAATTATAGTTTGAGAAGAAAAGCCAAAGTTAAGACTACAAAATTCTAATTTACAGGCATTGAATGATTCATTTAAGAGGTGTCCAGCAGAAAGGTGACAATAAAAGGGCATTACTTTACAAAGAAAAGCCCTTCCCATTTCATGCTGTCAGTAACGGCTCCCCATGGAAGAGAAAACTGAGAAAGGTAATAATTTCTTTACACAAAAAAGGTGACGGCTACAAGAAGATTAGCAGATTTTAACATATCAGTCAAAATACTGTAGCAAAAGCGATACAAAAATGTAAGAATGATGGAAGTGCAACCATCTTACAGAGACATCCAGGTCATCCTCGGCTGTTAACATCTCGACAGGAGCGTCTTCTGATGAGAAGGGTTGAAGAAAATCGCCACGCAAGTTCACTGCAATTACTTAAAGCAGTAGAAAGCCAAACTGGAGTGACCGTTTTCCGGGACACCAGACGGCGCACACTGCAGAGGAATGGCATGCATGGGTATCGTCCATGAAGGAAGTCTCTCCTAAAGCCAATGCACAAAAAAGCACACCTAGAATTTGCTAGGGCTCATGCTGAAAAAATGAAGATTACTGGGAATCTATCCTCTGGAGTGATGAGACCAAGATCATTGTTTTTTGGAACTAATTGTTTAAAAACTCTAAAGGTGAGGATTTCAAAGAAAAATGCATGGTGCCTACATTGAAACATGGTGGTGGCAGTGTCATTATGTGGGGCTGCATGAGTGCTGCTGGTGTTGGGGAGCTGCATTTCATTGATGGTGTCATGAACTCTACAATGTACTGCTCTATACTGAAGGAGAAGATGCTGCCATCACGCCTTGTACTTGTCGTTGGGCACTTTTCCAACACGACAACGATCCAAAACACACATCTAAAGCTACTGTTGCATTTCTGAAGTAGAAAGGGGTGACGGTGATTGAATGGCCACGTTTGTCTCTTGATCTGAACCCAATCGAACACCTGTGGGTAATTCTGAAGCGACAAGTTGAGAATCCCTCTCCATCCAGCATCCAGGCTCTAAAAGAGGTTATTCTTAAAGAATGAAACAAGATAGATGTTGCCTAGATTGCCTAGACCATGTCTAGCAGAATTGGTGCTGTCCTTAAAAATCATGGTGCTCATACAAAATCTTAGATGTAGTAGTTTTTGTTGCAGGGTGTATTCATTTTTGCTTCAACCAATTTGAGTAAAACTGAAGATTTTGTGATCTAAATTACATTATTAACCTTAATTTCATGTTATGGAGTTAAATAAGTGTTCAATAAAACTCAGCCTTGTGAAAAGTTTGGAAATTGTTCTTTTGTTCATTGAGCTACTGATTAAATTCATACTTTATAAAGTATGTGTGCTCATTTATGCTGAGCACTGTATATTGTACAATGGTTTTGTTGCCTCAGTAACCAATTTCCATTCTTTAGGTGCCTTGACTCAGGCCATCCGTAACTTTGCCAAGAGTCTGGAAAACTGGCTGACAGGTGCCATGATGAACATCCCTGAGGAGATGGTTCGCATCAAGGTGCGACAACTTTTACTGACTGCCGTGCAGTGAGCTTTTGGTCCTCTATGTGAATTTATGTTAGAAATCTTTTTTCGGGGGGAGTATTTAAGGTTGTTCTCGGAAAAGCATTAATGCCACTTGACCCTTTCCACATTTTGTCCCGGTTTTTCCTCAAAGTTCAGTGTATTTAGTGGGATTTATATGAAAGACCAAAATTAATTATAGCATATTTTTGAAGGCTAAGGGATGTAGCAGAGGTGTGCTTTGCCCTGAAGACGCCTCTTAGCTGGCGGCAGAAGGAGCAGGACAGCGACCCCAAAGCGCCTCAGTCAGTTGGAGAATCTGTGGCCAGACTTGATGCTCCCTATCCAATCTGACTGATCTGAAGGTATTCTGCAAAGAACAATGAGGGGGACATTTTAATGTCCACATGCAAGCGTTGGTTTTACCCAGAACTGGTTCTGCTGCGCTAAACACGGATGCATCAGTTTCTCCAAATCCCAATAAAATACATGGAAGTTACTGGTTGTAACATGAGAAATGTTGAGAAATTCAAAACGGATGGATAGGTTTGCAAGGCTTGGTGTCTATAAACAACCATGAAATGCATTTCTCTTCATGTTTTCTGACATTCATCCACGTGTTAACCTTCCCTCCGCTCTCTTTCAGGTGGTGTGCGTGGGCTCGTTCTCCCAGACGTTACGCCGCTACACCAGCCTGAACCATCTGGCACAGGCCGCCCGCGCCGTCCTTCAGAACTCGGCCCAGATCAACCAGATGCTCTCTGACCTCAACCGCGTGGATTTCACCAACGTGCAGGTCAGCAGTAAAGCCGCTACCATCTGTGTTAGGCGTCGGCCCCGTCTGTCGCTGTGAAACCTGGGCTAAAAACCCGACCTGTGTCCTCTCCTCAGGAGCAGGCATCCTGGGTGTGTCAGTGTGAGGACCGCGTGGTCCAGCGGCTAGAGCAGGACTTTAAAGCGACTCTGCAGCAGCAGAACTCCCTGGAGCAGTGGGCGTCCTGGCTGGATGGAGTCGTCTCCCAGGTCCTAAAGCCTTACGAACAAAACCCGGCATCCCTGCCCAAGGCGGCCAAAGTATTTCTGCTCAACTGGTCCTTCTATAGGTAGGGACTAACTGGGGGGAGAAACCTTCTTTAAAATATATTTGTACCCCCCGACCTTTTGTCCATTTTGTCTCGTTCCAACCACATTTATGTATTTAAATGGGATTTAATGTGGCGTGTTATTGTGAAGTAGCTGGAAAAGCACAGCTGGATTCTAAGAATTCCGAAAAGTGTGGCTTGCATTTTTACTCGGTAGGGTTGTAAGAAAATATTGATATTCCAATATATCGCAGTATTTTATATCACAATATTGTATCGATATTCAAAAGCAAAGTATCGATTTGAAGAATTTCAATGGATTTCTGACAGATCATTCGTTTTGGCAGTAACATTGAAAGTAGGACCACTAGTTTGTGGCTGTTTTCACCTTCTTCGTTCCAGTGGATCAACTAGAACTGGTGCTAAAGCTGGATGTGATATGTATGAAACAGGTTGGAGAGTTTAGAAAGATGTGACAAGTTTTTTCTACTGTTAATTCACTTTTGAAACTCACAAAATATAGTACTTTGTATCGCCAGATTCTTGCCAATACACATCCCTATTCCTCAGCTTCCCTACATCAATACTCTGCCGTCGCTTTGGGTATGCCTTTTGTTTTTAATTTTTGCCTTTTGTTCTTTGCAAATCAGCTCAAACCTCAGTTTGGACGTAGAGTCTCTGAGAACAACCATTTTTTCCAGTCCGTCCTCACAGTCTTCGGTCTTCTTGGAGCCTCTAACAGGAATTTTTTTCTGGGTTCCCCTTGAATTTAGCTTTAAACCTGATCAGCCTTTTAGGCTTGTGATCCCGATCCGATCATTTTAACCTAAAATCCGATCCGCTGTTGACTCCTGATCCAATATTTTTCCTTTAGTATTAAAATTAATCAAATTGAAATATATTTCTAGCAAGTAAATCAACATAACTTTAAAGACAAATTTATATTAATTAATATATTAATTATATTAATATAGTAATATATCAATACCATTACCATCACTATCAATCCAATGAAATCAATTAAAGGTCAACTTCAGCTTATTATTTCAGACAAAAGTAAAAAGTATTTCCGGCACAATGCTGCCCTCTGCTGTCATGGGATCGCTTTCATGCCATATATTAGTAAATACCAGAGTGACTGAAGAATTTAATAACAACTCAATTAATTTCTGGAGATGTTGAACGAAATAAAAACAACAACTTAAAACGACACGTTTGGTTTGTACCGCTATGGAGGTTTGAATTATTGGGCAAATCACCGGCAGACGTAGCTAGGAGGTACTTTCGTAAAAATCAGCACGACTCATCAGTCAATTTAGCCGATCTCCGATCACTATAAAATATGAAAATATCGGCCCGAGATGGAGATGCGGGCATTCATGCTTTATGTATCATCCTATGAAGTTGGCTGCAGAAGAAAAGCCCATAGCACTACGCTGCCACCGACATGTGTCAGCATAGTGAGGATGTGTTCAGGGTGATCTTCTGTGCTCGTTCTCTGCCACATATTGTGTTTACATATGGGCCACAACACAAATATGGCCGTCATTTAAGAGAGCACCTTCTTCCACGTGTTGGCTGCGTCTGCTACACAACTTTTGGCAAGTATCAAGTTGATCTTACAGCTTTTTTTAACAATAGTTATCTTCAGCAGCAAGATCTGTGTGTGTGTGTAATACCTGATTTATAACTTGTCTGCCTTTTGTGTGCAACTTGGGTGCTTGTATGTGTAAAACCGGATTTTTAACCTGCAAAATACATTTTGTGTGTAACTTCGGGTACTTACAAGTGTCTGGTAAAATGTACACACAAGTATATACAAAATTAATTTACACTTCCACAATTTCAAATTACACTAACTTAAAACTAACTACGAATTCAAAAAGGCTCCTGTGCATGCAAATCATTAAGTACTTATGCACAAATCACCTGATACACACAGACAAAACCACTTTTACGCGCAGATCAGAGTTATGGAGATTTCTGTGTACATGATGTGTTTAAATGCTGCTAGAATGCTGGGTCATCTGAGTATTCTTTGCTTTCCCTTTAAACCTGCTGCGGAAGTAAAAAAAAATATCAGGAAACTTTAGTTCTAATACATAGAATAACACTTTTTAAAATGATAAAATAGTTTGAATACATGTATGGGCAGAACACAAACATAAATTAGTGAATCACAACATCAAACTTACCGTCTTATGAACGCACACACTGTGAGTTGTTCAGCTGCTTTCTGTGTCTAAGCCAAGGCTGCTGGCATCCACACCCGTGGTGCATTCACGGCTGCATGGGAAATCCTATACACTACCCATTTGTACACAGTTTCAAAGCAAATGATTTAATATTCAAGATAGAAAACTGTTTCGTGACTATAGACTAATAGATTGGATGTCAAATTAAGCAAATTCAGATTAAGTTTTTTTAATAACATTCAAGTTGAGATGTTTTTATTACATTTGAATAATATAATTACCAATCAAGATTCTTAAAATGAATCTGCTCTCTTATGGCACAAAGTTCTGAATACGTACTTAATGATTTGTAGCGTAGGAGCTGTTTTGAATATGTAGTTAGTTTTAACTTAGTGTAATTTGAAATTGTGCGTGTGTAAATGGATTTTGATAACTTGTGTGCACATTTTACCAAACCCTTGTATTTCAGTATATTTTACCATTTACAAACCAGGTTTTACACATACAAATACCCAAAGTTGCACACAAAAAGGCTGACACAAGTTACAAATACGGTATTACGCGCACAGTCAGATCTTGTGAGTCTATTTTCTCTCTTTTCTTTGTCCAACCAATCAAATCCAGTCAGGTTTCTCGTAAAATATGAAAAGGCTTTAAAGGTTGAACCCTTTTGTCTTCTTCTTGCTTTTAACATACAACTTATACATGCTCCGCTTTGTACGCAGCTCTATGGTGATCCGGGATCTGACTCTGCGCAGCGCGGCGAGTTTCGGCTCCTTCCACTTGATTCGCCTGCTGTACGACGAGTACATGTACTACCTGATTGAACACCGGGTTGCCAAAGCTAAAGGGGAGACGCCCATAGCGGTGATGGGAGAAGTATGTTGCAACGTTGCCGTCTCGGCGCCGGGTTGGCCGGTTTGGCTTTCCTCTCCTTTGACCTTTTGCCGTTTGTCTTTGATTTGTTGCAGTTTGCCAGCACTGTTAAGAGCAGAAACTCTCCAGATCTGGATAAAGGTAAAGAAAAACCTCACTGATAAACGTTGAGCTTTAGCCCGTGTCCCGCGTGCTCACCGACGCATTTGTCTATCAGAAGAAGACGAGGACGACGACGAAGAAGACAGCGAGGAGGAGAACGGCGTGATCCTGCTGCAGTCCAGCTCGCTGAAGATGGACGAGGAGAAGTCTGTGATGGAGCCGCCGGCCAAGCAGCCGAGGAGCAGCTTGAACAT
Organism: Apricaphanius iberus; assembly: GCA_028564705.1. Classification (NCBI taxonomy): domain Eukaryota; kingdom Metazoa; phylum Chordata; class Actinopteri; order Cyprinodontiformes; family Aphaniidae; genus Apricaphanius; species Apricaphanius iberus. The sequence continues at coordinate 3,044,200 of JAPXFQ010000284.1, forward strand.
GCACGCTCTGACCGAGGCTCAGGGGACAACACCCTGAATGAAAACGTCTGCATCAAAAACTCAGTTTTTAGGTTCAAAATCACATCGACCTGTCCTGAAGCCATGCCGCTTTGCATCATGTCTGCCTGCAAATGTGGAAGAATCCATTTCTGATTTTTCTGTTCTGCACTTTTTATGTTGCTTTAGTTCATCTCTTCGCCTTCACTCGATCCTCTACTGCCCCTTTCCCTTGTTCCCTGTGCCTTCCCTGTCTGTTCAGTGCCCACGCCTGTAAAGCCTAATCTATCAGTACGCTATATTCACTCTTGTCCTGCCTTAACCACTGACCTGAGTGCTGTGGAGAGATGAGAACAGTCCAGTCTCCTTCAGTACTACTCTTTAACTCAAAATCATCGCTTGCCTTTAATGAAATGACTATGCAGGGGTTGCAGGACTTTAATTAATGTCACTGTAAGAAACAGACAAAAGAGAGTAGCAATTGGAACGATTCAACAGGATGAATTATGTTTAGTCCGTTTTTATTTGAGGTTGCCATATTGTTTTGTCTATATGGAGTTTATCTTTGATTTGGCCATCTAAATGATGCTCTGTGCCTTTAAGAGATTTCTAATCTTTAACAAAGTTTGCAATCTATATAAAGAACATATATTCTGTATTGTGGATTAATAAAGGAATGTCCTGTGGTCTTGTTGTGAAGAACTTAGTTTGATTAGTAACTAGTGTGCCTGTCTGAAGTATTCACTCCCTTTGATCTTTTTCACATTCTTGTCCCGTTAAACACATCGCCAGTGGATTTTTAATCTGACCAACGCACCAAACTGCATGACTGTGAGGTGGAAGGGGGAAAAAAAAAAAGATACAGGTTTTCTCAGTTCTCCTTCATTGGATGGATGGTGTCCAAATTTTCCAAAAAACTTTTGCGGCTTTTTATTTTCTTTTTAAAGGTTTTATCCAAGCCTCCTTGTTCCTCCTTGAAGACGAGCATTCCCACAGCATGATGCTGCCACCATCATGTTTCACAGTGGAAGATGGTGTGTTCAGAGTTAGTTTTCTGCCACACTCAGCATGTTACATGTAGGCCCAAAAAGTTAGATTTGGTATCAACTGATCAGAGCGAAATGTCTTTTTTTCCAGACTGGCGTGGCATTTGTACAGAACAGTTCCATTTTTACTGAAATCTAACCTTACATAGATGTATTAGCTATTAGGCTAACCCTGAAGGCAATTTAGAATCTTATTTAGTGGTAACATGGTAAAGGGGGCCGGCTTATTTCAAAGAAAAAAATTTACCGACATTCTGCCACTTTACAGTCCTGCATTAATTTGTACTGATCTGTCACATAAAATCCCAATTAAAAAAAAAAAGTTTGTGGATGTGAAAAAGGGTATTTTACAAGGTGCGGAATATATATTTTAAAAAGATGGTGGCACCCCTGCTATGTGATAAGCAGTTTTTCTTGCTATTCTTCCCTTCGTGTATCTTTTGGTTCAAGTGCAAACCCTTCAAACCTTTCTAGGACGCCGTGCCCCTTCTAAGCGGGTCCACATCACAAGGCCAGAAACTTATTCCACCTCCTAAGGAACATTTCTGTTGCTTTCTGTCAGCTTCATGTGAACCCCTGCAGCAGTCACAAAAGTTTTTGTAGAGACGTAGATGCTTATTTTATGGATAATGTATTGTGGATGAATAACTTGTGTGGAAATCTGCTCTATTTTTATGTCGTCTAACCGTAATTGCCTTAAACTGTTGCCGTGACGTCCATCATCCAGAGTAAGAACAACATGTAGGTTTCCTCTGTGATAATGGTCTAAGCATGTGAACTTGGTGGCTCTGTATGCTCACATCCTGAAGCTTTGTTGTGTTGCATGAGCAAAACTGAATTTTTCTTGTTTAAGTTTGAAAGTAAAATTATAGCAGTGGGTCGTGTCTCAGGACTACCTCTTCACCGAGATCACACCAAAGAGCTTTGCAAAGAGGGGGAAGAAAAATGGCATGTTTGTCGGAATGTATAAAATACGACTTGAAAAGTAGAAATTATCTTTGATGTCAGCGTTTGTGAAAATGTTCCTTGCTTGTATTGGGGAACCTTTTGTTTCTAAATTTTATCCTCTTGATGTTATACTGGAGATCTTTCAACTAAAGAGATGTGATTGCTCTCACAGCCTGTGAACTGTTCCGTCTTTACCTCCTCACCCAAACACTACACTACTACATCCGACATAAATGGCAGATTAATTCTCTGAATCAACTTTCAAGAGTTTTTTTGCAACATGTTCAAGTTCAATTTACTTTTTAAACTTTAAAAATTAAACAAGTTCATCAGTCTAAACTCTGACATTATTTATTCAACTTTTTGTAATGACCATCCCACACAATTACGTGTTTGATTTGCAGCTTTAGGTAAATACACCCCAGCATCATCATGCTACACATATTTTGCATACGTAATCTGATCCCCAGTTACAATCAGCTGCTTCTGAATTTTTAGAGACATCTTATATACCACCATATGTGTCACCACCGTAACAATTACACAACTTTGACACAAATGTATCATTTATTTAATGGATGGAGTAACCTGCGTAGCCATATTTATTTTCTGATCAACTTGGCTGATAGTTCGACAGATGTGTAAGCAGAATTTAACTTTCAGCCCAAGATTGTCAAGCAATCATTTTTGCCCTTCTTCTAACTGATACCTTAAACTATGGTTTAAGCTAAAGCAGGCGTCCAAAGTCGGTCCTGAGGGGTCGGCATGCTGCAGGTTTTTGTTATCCAGGTTCAGAAGATGAATGGCTAATTAGCAGGGTTCTGTTGTACAAAAATATGCTGTATTGTAGCAGGAACACATTTAAAACATACAGTCCACCTGTGATTTAAAGGATGTAAATTATGAAAATAAAGAAAATCAGGAAGAACCATTGATTAGTTGATCAGATTAACTAATTGGTGGCTAGTGTAAATTCAGGATTGTGGGCTAAAAATAAATGATTAGTGGTTAAAATCACTACCTTCTTATGTTCACCAGGTTGTTGTAGCTTTTTCTTTATTTTTATCCCCATAAACAACTGTTATATGAGACTATGTCAATATTTGTGGATGAAGTTTGAAAGAATTTATGAAGGTTAGATTTTTTGGGGCGAATCAAGGTCAAGGGATTGTTCCCTGTATGTGGAAAAATACTATTAACATACAATGAGGAAGAAGTATTTGAACACCCTGTGATTTAGCAAATTCTCCAATTTAGAAATTATGGAGGGTCTGACAAAGCATTTCATTTGTATTTCTTTAAGAGAAATATAAATGTTTTATTAAATGCTGACTCTCTCAGTGGAAATGCACCGGCAATGTGAATTTCCGACCCCTCCATGATTTCTAAATGGGAGAACTTTCATAATCGCAGGCTGCTCAAATATTTAGGTTCCTTACTGTATACATACTTTCACAACAGTCAAATGTCAGTGGTGTATAATATTCCTCCTTGTAGTTTGTCTTACATAATCTCTGTGTGTGTTCTGCATTGTCTGGATTTGCTTGCTGTTTTAGGGTAGGACTGGATCTTAATGATTCTAATATTTTATTCTCACAAGAACCTCATGAGAGGAAATCTATTCCTAAATGATACTTTACAAGGAAAGCTACATCACAGCACGCCCTGCTATCCTAAACTTATCGATAAGTCACAGTGTCAGAAATTCATGTGGTGCTCTTAAATCCAATATGGAGTGCAACTAAAACCTGTGAAATTGTGAACACAAAAGACTCGAAATTAAATTATGACATTACACTTTAATAAAATATCCCCAGTCGGAAAGTTATTTGTAACCCAGTTAACATATGAGATGACGATGACGATTTCCCGTGTAAAATACTGCAGCCAGACGAATCCACAGAGGACCAAACCTCTCCAGACAAAGAAAGTTGTTCAAAAGCAGCCGAATGGATCATATTTTACACAAAATACACATTCAAACACTCATCCTCACACGTAAACCTACACTGAATTATAACAAAGGCAGAGTCAGTCAAACATCACCAGCATACCTTCCTGTGTAAAAAAAAGTACAAATCACATCTTTGCTCAGTCCAGCTCTTAGTTTTGGTGGCTGCAATATTACAATAAGGATTTATAAAATAACTACAAATCTATAAACAAAACAATCTGAAGCAGATGTTTTTGTGTTTAGTTTAAATGACACTTGAACTTAAACCTTCCATGGTGGACAGTGCTGCTCTGTCCTTTGCTGAAGAGGACGACGTGTCTTCAAAGTAAAAGTGGGATTTGGTTTCTGTAACTCTGACACTCGTTGGCTTTGTCGATTTTTCCAACTTCCCCTTCATAATACAATCCAGGTGCATCGGTCGCTGTCTGCCAACACTTGGAGAGATGAGCCTGAGAGAGAGACAATGATCGAGATGTTGGTATGATTAGCAGGAACAATCAACGTTTTTACAGGGAAGCATGAGAGGATGGAGAGATGACTTCATGTAACGACGGACGGATGGATTGGGGCACAAAAGGAGGGATGAATGAATGTATGATTGGATAGATAAAAGGACAAAGATAGAGGTACAGGACAGCTAAACACATATCTGGATAAATTAATCATGTCTTTTTGGATTTTTAATGTGAAACTGTTAGAAAAAGCCGCCTGGTTGCAGGAACAGATGGATTGTATGATGTTGACATGGAAACAAGGAATCATGTCAGGGAAAACAGATGATTTCTCATAACCTTTTCTCTTCCCATAATAATCAAAACCTGGAAAATAGCTAAATTAAATTCCACACTTTCCAAGACAGTGTAGGAGTCCTATATAATAAACATGGAACAAACTTATTCAGGAGTAAAGAGATGGAGTTTTTTAAACATGGTATTCAGATTACTGTTACTTTCGTAATACCTTTGGAATACTTGTGTGTTTTCCACTTCTTACTTAAAAGATGAACATATACGTTTTGGGAAATGTGTGTCTCCGCATCGAGTAGACTATCCCATAATACCCCTAAACAACATGCCGCAGAAACCATAGAGATCCTGTAGCCGAAACACTCCCGACTATCAAGCACCAGCATTAACGTGGGTTGCCAGGTATGGACTCAGACCAGGAGCTGTGGGGGGTTGGAACCACAACCACAGCCAAATAAACCTACTAGCAGTGAAGGAAATGATGCATTCAATGTCGCTCTCTCACAGTTAAGTTTTTTCAAGTGATGCCAGATTTAATCCGAGCATTCCTGACAAAAGCCCAACTACAGCCATGGTGGTTAAAACAAAGGAAAAAATTTAATCTGGCATCATTAGTCATAACGTCACACCGTTTATGCATCTAATGTCAAACTGTGAAGTATGGAGGCAAACTCCAGTGATTGCTGGAGCAGCTTTAATTCAGCATCAATGAATGATATTTTTTTTGCAAAGATTAGTGATGATCCAGGCGGGAAAATTCTTACATTTTTGTGTAAACTTTGTTGGCGGGTCTCAAGAAACTACGCCGCACATCAACAATGTCAACAGCAAACTAGAAACTAAGCATACGGCTGGCCAGCCTTTGTATGTGAAAGTCACAAAAAAATTAAGACATTGCAATGATGTACAAAAACAAAACAAAATCCTCTACCACTGTTTTTTTTGTTCATTATTTGACAAAGCCTGTATCTTGTTAGTTAGGTTGTTTCTCACAGTTACAGTGTTGGTTCTATATCTGACATGTTAGCTTGATTATATGTTATGATGGGTTTCCTGAAAATTATGGCTACAAGGATAAAAGCTTTTCATTAGGAAAGAATGTCAGTTTACAATACTTTGCATATTTATAACAGCAAGTCGCAAAGAACCTAATTGTCTGTGGCTGCAAAACAGTTAAACTTCATTTCAAGTGACTAAATATAAATCTAATCAAATGCAAAGAGATATTACTGCTAAAAAACAGTTTGTTTGTTGGTTTTTTGGTCACTGAGAGGTAGCAGTGTTATTTTGGGAAAAATAATTAAAACTTTTGTTTTTTCCCAGTCAGTACATAATGTTTAGCATCAATATGCCCTCTGTTTTCCTGCGGGAGTAGCTACCAGCACATTTTGTGACATTTAATAGACATAAATGTTGTTTTTAGGGGGAAGCAGGTATTCAGTATTCTGTAACTAAATACATTTACAAAGTATTCTCCCCAACATCGCACATTACAACCTGCAGGTGAACACTGGCCTCTATAATGACAACTGTTAGTGCAGGAAAAATGCATTTGTATAACTATATATTATATAATGTATAACCGAGAGAAAGTCAAAAACATAGCAATAAAATACAGTGGAGTGCATCAGGCTCGTCAGCGCTGATGAGGGTTGACTTTGTTAGATGACAACATACCATTTATACAGTTTTATACATCAGTCGTCTTTTGGATCTGTCAAAACGGGTCCAAGAAAGGAACGGTGGTCAGCAGGATCACAGGTAAAGATTCGCTGATGCTAAGGAGGAGTTTAGGCTAGCCTGTGGGCTGTATGTTATAAAGCCTGCGTTACACCAGATGCGGTATGAGTGCGGTCGGATTACCGTGCGGCTGTCGGGCTGACTGCTATTCACTCTGGGCGCGGTTTTGTGTGTGGAACTTTTCCAGAAATTAGCCCCAGCCAGAGCACTAAACAGCCACTAGATTTATCAGAGTGAACGTGGCTATGAGCGAGGTCTGTTTTGAAAATGTTTTGCTGAAAAAAAAGCTTAGAGACAAGACTTAACAACATGTTCAACATTATTTTTTACGCTCACCTTTGTGCAGAGCTTCGTTGGTCATGCGGTTGATGTAGCGGGAGCTGCTCTCAGGAACCAACCACTTCATCACGGTGTTGACGCAGGACTTCCTATAGGAACTCCACACGCTTCCACTAACAGAGGCAGGAAATGATCAACAGTTACACAAAGATCTGACAGGTCTGTGAAACGTTGCTTCAATTGGTGGGGGGTGCTCACCTGGTCTGGCCCTTGACCTCAGTTAGGTCACCCACACCCACAGTGCAACATACACCTGTGTTAAGGTCCCAGCTAACCTGCAGGTTGGAATGGTACGTGTTTGGCCTGAAAAACATAAAACAGTCAAAATGAAAACAAGTAGAGACTAGAGCTCCTGAGCTGGAAAGTTCTCAGTTTTGTTCAAATTAGGAGGAAGAGGACAAAGAGTACCTGCAGTGCTCCTCATCTGAGACAGAGAAGGCCAACAGGAGCAGACCAATGTTGATCATCACAGTGTTGGTCTCTGGGCAAACCTGGTGAGCATCAAACCCTCTTTATTTATTTAATGTATCTATTAATTTATCATATAATCCTGTTTTATTATTGTGTAAAATAAATGAGAGTCCTATAGCCTAGTTTATGCTTCTCCGTTTTGACGTACACGGATTAACGCAACGGCATTATCCGTCGACGCAAGGGCTCTCCGTCACCTACACAAGGACGCACAGAGCAGAGCCCCACTATTTAACTATCCGTCAACTGAGAGCTTTAGTTTAAGTGACAGCCAGAGATCGTTTCACCAGAACGCAGCTCTATAGTCGCTGTAATCAGTAGTCAATGCAGCGTTTGGCCACCACAGGCTTTATGTTGAAAGGATAATTTATCTAATCTGTTCTTTTGGCGAATCTGAACACAAAGGGGTGTAGGAAAACAACAAAAAAGGCTGCTGTGTTTGTTTCCACATGTCAAACTTACTTTCTGTCGTTCATTGCTCCTTGACGAGGAAATGAGTTCACAAGCCTAGAAAAAAACTGAAATGACACTGTGATATCTACACGATCTACACAATTCACGTAGGTCACTTACTTTGGTTTCAAAACGGCGAATATCGCATAAAGCTGAATGATTTTCATGTCTGTATATTAGTGACTCACTTATCGTTGTTTCCAGATGCTTTGATAGCAGGACATGTGAGCTGACAGAACTGACAAGATGAACGTTGTCCAATTAAAACGGACCCACCGTGGTGACGTTTTTGGTGGAGCTGTTGAGTTTAATTATCGACTCAGAAGAAAGCCAACGTTTTGACAAAAACCTACATTAACAACAGCAGGCTATGTGGAGTTAACCTGGACAGGCCCATTAACCTCTGAACAGATCTACTTGTTAAGTTGCAATGTGAACGGCAGCCAACGGGGGTGCATTATGTCGGCAGGATCATTTGAAAGGCAACCGCGACTATTGTGCAACTGCCCCATTTCTGATACAGCGGAGTCAGAAAATGAAACCACAATCAACATAGAGAAAAAAATGAGTTGTCTGTGGAAATTATCAGTCGGCTCCTGATGTCAGCTCGCTGCGTGGTGAAGAGTTTAAATGTGCCGTATTTATATTGATTTATGCCTGTTGGCTCACTGTATAGCTTCAGTATCTTTCATTGTGAGATACCGCTGCGTTAAAAATACGAAATAGTTCAGTTACAAATTATGTTTTCTGACTTAAATTAGTGCTAACTATTAGGTGAAGTAGCTGTGTACATCTTCACAATAAAAGCGTTTATTTCCTGCTGTGATGAACGGGGGTTTTATCTTCTGAGTGATTACTTTTGGGAAAATTATAAACTGTGACATTTGATCACTAAGTCTATATTACATTTGATTTATGAGATATTTAACACAGACTGCTGATATCCAAATGTTAAGTTTATTCATATACTTGGTTAGTTCTACCCATTTGTTATTATTTATCCTATGAGATCACCTATACATTGTGAATGTGACTGTTTAGCTGTATTCAGATTTGTCCTTTTATTTACACTGAAAATAGAAACATTTTTGGTCATGTTTAGGAATGGTGATAGATTTACAGCTACCCTGTGATTAATTAGATCATATTTTTTATTATTTGACAGAGTTTTTACGTTTTCCAGCACTGTTTCAAAAGTACAGGTTTGGCACCGATATCTGATAAAACCTTAACGATAGCCATCCCTATGGAGGTGTGGGCCAAAATCCCTGCTGCAGTGTGTGCAAACCTGGTGAAGAACTACAGAAAATTTCAGATCACTGTAATTGCAAACAAAGGTTCTGTACCAAATATTGAATTCAGTTTGTCTGATGGATCAAATACTTATGTCATGCATTCAAATGGAAATTAATTATTTAAAAGTCATCCACTGTGGGGCGCTAGTGCGCATGCGTAGGATGTAGACGTACAGAGTTTGTGCTCTCCACAGCAACTTATGAAAAATTACTGAACATCACGATAAAACGCTTCAAGAGCTCATATTTTTTTCTCGCTCGCCCATCTCATCCGTTGAACCTTGCTAATTTGGAAATGTCGCGGCAGAGAAACCCCCTGGGAAGCCCACGACAATCGATGGGTACATCAGCAGTGCTAATGGGGCTAGCGATAGCCGCTCCGAGCCCTCTGCTAAGACTCCAGCTACCACTTCAGATATTACATCTACAGACAAAACCCGCATGTACGAGATGTGCAAGGAAATATGTAAGGAAATGTCAGAGATGATTCTGGGGAGAATCCATTAACGCTTTTATGCCTTTGACACCAAGTTTCAGTCTGTACTCTCCGTGCAAAGTGACCTGCAAAATCGCATGGTCAGTGAAGAGCAAACAACCAGTGCCCCTGAAGAACGTGTAGAAGTGCTTGAAGCCAAGTGTGAAGATTTAAAAAAATACGCCAGCCACCTTCAAACTAAACTACTGGATTTAGAAGCACGGTCCCGCAGACACAACATCAAAATTGTTGGTATAAAAGAAGACTCCGAAGAAGGAAAACCAACTGATTTTGTTTCCAAACTTATACCTGAACTGCTGGGCAAACAGCACTTTCCGCACCCAGTGAAAGTGGACCGTGCACATCGCTCTCTGCAACCCAAATCACCGGCGGGTGGTAAGCCGCGCACCATCATGGCTCGCATTCATCATCTTCAGGTGAAGGAGCAGATACTACGCCTCGGCAAGACGCTATCAATGGAGTACAAGGGAAACAAAGTTTTGATCTTCCCTGATTATACTAATGAAGTGATGAGCCAGCACCGTGCCTTCCGAGACATGATGAAAGCTCGAGAGACCGGGGAGTTGAACATCACCTGTGATACCCGGCCAGGCTCCATGTCTACTGGGATGAGAGGAATACTCCGTAGATTTTCAATGATCTAGCGGCAGCTGAAGCGGCTCGTTCACTGAAGGAACGTAGCGTTTCGGCAGAGGGTTAAATACTGTGATGGTCATTTTTACTTTTTATCCAAGATGAGCATGTTTGTTCTTCCGTGCTAAATGCACCGAACTGTATCACCGAACACTTTACCGAACTGCATGTCAATATGTGACTGTCCAGACACATAACAATTACTGATATACCATGGCGCAGGTAAATTCCCTTTAAAGGTGTATTTCACCTTGTTACCAAATGTGTTTCTAGTTTTCAATTTTCAGACTTTATTTACGTTGTGGTGGAGGGCGCTACTTGGGTCGGGCCTACTACTTGTCCAGCAGCTCCTGTTTTGACAAAGAGGGGAAGAAACGCGTCGGGTTAGGGGGATGCAGAAGTGAGGGAGGGGTGTTGGTTGTTCTTGTTCGGCTCAGATGCACGTTTTACTCATTCGTATTTGATATTACAACAGCAATTGTATTTTTTCGCATTTTTTCAAAATGACTCAAATACAAGGTAAAATGCATGTAGGAGGCAGAGATTTGCAACTGATTTCATGGAACATGAAAGGGCTTGGTAGTGCAGTCAAAAGGGTAAAAGTTTTTAAACATCTAAAATCTCTTTCTGCGGATATAATTTTCCTACAAGAGACCCATATCAAAACAGCTATGCAACATAGGTTGAAATGTAATTGGGTATCTCAAATATATCAATCACCATTTACCTCGCATGCCCGTGGTGTGGCAATATTGTTTCACAAAAATATCCCATTTCAAGTAACCTCTGTTAACAATGGCCCTCTTGGTAGATATTTATTGGTCTCTGGTACTATAAGCTCGTTCTCATTAACCCTGCTTAATATATATGGTCCGAACAAGGACGAGCCCAAATTCTTCAGAAAGGTTTTTGATCTACTTCCAGACGATAGTGACTCGAATATAATAACAGCTGGGGATTTTAACTGCTATCTAGATCCTTTTTTAGATAGATTATCTACACAACCAGCACCTGAAATTGAATCAATAAAGCTTCTCAAAAACCTTTTGAAAACTACGAATCTAGTAGATATCTGGAGGATTCAGCATCCTACAAACAAAGAGTACTCATTCTACTCAAATGTTCACAAATCCTACAGTAGGATTGATTATATTTTGACTAGCTCTAACCTTATTTCTCAAATCACCAATTCCAAATACCATATTTTGATCTCCGACCACAGACCATTAGCAATATCATTAAATAGTTTCCTCCCAAAACAGACTTATTCTTGGCGTTTTAACCCAAACCTTCTAAGTGATGACACATTTGTTAAGAATTTAACCTCTAAATTGAAAGATTTTATAGAACTAAATGATAATTGTGAAGTGTCTGACTTGACCCCATGGGAAACACTAAAAGTCGTCTTGCATGGTGATATAATCTCCTACACTTCAGCCATTAAAAAAGAGAGCGAGATGGGGCTGCTTGAAATTAACAACACTCTTCCTAGCTTGGAAAGAATTTACCAAAATTCTAAATCACCGGATCACTATAAAAAGATATCGAAGCTTAAATATGAATACAATGATATTATGAGTGGCCAAGTTAAGAATTTTCTTTTGACATTAAGGCAGAAACACTTTGAGCTTGGGGATAAACCCGGTAAACTATTATCACAACAGCTTAAAGGTGCCCAGGCTTTAAGAGCAATTCCTCGTGTTAAGTCTAAAACAGGTATTCTCCTAACCAATCTGGCTGACATAAACCATCGTTTCAGGGAATTCTATTCTGACCTTTACTCTTCTAAACATGAATGTTTCACAATCTAATCTGAATGATTTCTTTGACTCCATATCATTGCCCAAATTGGGTGACGCTGCTAAGAAATGTCTAGATTCAGACTTTACACTACAGGAAGTCATTAATGTCATAAAGTCATTTCCATCAGGCAAAGCTGCTGGGCCCGATGGTTACTGCGCAGATTTCTATGAGAGATTTTGTGATATTCTTGCACCAATTTTGCTCAGAATGATGCACAATTCTAAAAAATAACGGAAAACTGCCAAAAACTCTTTATGAAACAAATATTTCTCTAATTTAAAAAAAGGGCAGAGACGAAGCCGACCCTGCGAGCTTTAGACCAATTACGCTTTAAAATTTTGATCGCAAAGTGATAACCAAAATCTTGGCTACTAAATTGAACAAGTATTTGCTTCCATCATCCATCTAGACCAGACAGGGTTTATTCCCCGCAGATTCTCTTTTTCTAATGTCAGGCGGCTGCTCAATACTATTTACTCTGATTTTAGTGGTACTAAAGGAGCAGCTATTCTGTCTCTTGACGCACATAAAGCTTTTGATCAGATCGAGTGGCCTTATATGTTTGAGTCGCTACGCAGGTTTGGATTCGGGAAAACTTATCTCTTGGGTAAAACTAATATATGCTGAACCGTGCTGCTCTGTTCTGACGAATGGTGATCGATCAGGCCCTTTTTTTTTTTTGCAACGCTCGGTTCAGCAAGGCTGTCCATTGTCTCCGGCGGTCTTTGCTATTGCACTAGAGCCTCTTGCTGTAACAATAAAAGAGCACCCGCAGGTGAAGGGGCTTCATGTTAGAGGTGTGGAAACGCTTATCAGTTTATATGCTGACGACATAATATTGTATTTATACAATGCGGAAAAGTCAGTTCCCCCTCTTCTCGAGTTAATCGAGTCTTTTGGTAAAATATCAGGGTACACCATCAACGAGTCAAAGAGTGAGTTCGTGCCTCTTTCCAGTATTTATTCACCAGGTTTCCTACAAAGTTTCTATTAAAAATAATGAATGATCATTTCACCTATCTTGGTTTGACTATACCTAAAGATCCAAAACTAATATTTAAATTGAACTTCGCAGAAGTTTTGTCAAAATTAAAAAAAAATATTGAATGTTGGAAAATTCTTCCCTTATCAATGATTGGACGCATAAACTCAATTAAAATGATCTCCCTTCCCAAATTTTTATACTTATGTCAAAATCTCCCCATTTATCTCACCGCAGCCTTTTTTAAAGAATTGGACTCAATTATTCTGTCTTATACTTGGAATGGCAAAAATGCCAGAATTTCAAAGGCATATTTACAGAAGTCTAGATCAGAGGGAGGGTTGGACTTTGTATTTAAACACTATTACTGGGCTGCCAATATCAGGGCATTAATATTCTGGCAGCAGGGATCACTGGATAATCAGACGCTTACAACCCCTTTGTGGCTTAAGATAGAGGCCAACTTGGTAAATAATTCTTCATTGCCAGCTATGTTGTTTTCCATGTTCGAAAAGCCAGAGTCCTCTAAGAATTTAAGCTTTGCGGTTAAAGCAGTCAGTACAAATTTTAAACCAGGTTAGGTGTTTTCTAAAACTACCGAATACATCAGTACATACACTTGTATGTTTTAACCATAGCTTTCTGCCTCCCTGGCATGACATATCTTACCATGACTGGAGACGGAAGGGCTTGTTCTCAGTTAATAATCTGTACATTAACGGTAAATTTGCATCATTCAATCAACTGAAATAAAAATATAATCACTAATTTCCATTTGTTTCGGTATATGCAGGTTAGGCATTACACCCAATTAAATTTTCAAGATTTTCAAAATCTACCCCTGGAGCATGAAATTTATGATATTTGTGCAAGCTCTCCTTTCTCCAAACATCTTATTTCGAGAATTGTATGTCTATTTGACGACTGTATTGCTGTGCACACTGTGAAAACTAGGGATACTTGGAAAGAAGAGTTAGGTGTGGAACTATCTGAATCCATGTGATTGGTTCCTGCTCTATAAACAGCAGACACCAATTAATTCAGTTTAAGATTGTCCATCGCTTACATTATTCCAAAGTCAGATTACATAGAATATATCCATGAGTCTCTCCAGTGTGTGACAGGTGTAGTATGTCAGAGAGTACACTGTCCCATGCTTTTTGGGCGTGCCCTTCATTGGCAAACTTTTGGTCTAAAATATTTGACTGGTATTCCAAAGCATATCAGAGGCCCCTTCAGCCTGAGCCTGGAATTCATATTTTTGGCTACTCACAAACAACAAGGACAATTCCAACTATAATGCGGCAACCATTGGAACTGGGTTTGATAGTTGCCAAGAGACTGATATTGAGGGAATGGAAGTCTCCAACTCCTCCTTCCTTTCAGATATGGATTACTGATATGCTATCCATGATACAAATGGAGAAACTCCGCACCAGTCAAATGGATACATTTTTCCGTTCTTGGAACCCTTTCTTAACTCATTTTGAAAAAGCTAAAATACAGTAAATTAATTTTGTTCCTGTATTAACAACCTTTCCTCCTACCGCTGTACTAAATATGACTGTAAACAACTGATAATAGCTGCATCTGAGCCCTGTTTGTTTGTCTGTTTGTTTAATTTGGAAATGTAAATAAAAAAATAAAAAATATATATATATATATTTAAAAAAGTCATCCACTGTGATTTTGACATTTTTTGTTTTAGATTCTGTCCTTCACAGTTGATGAGTACCTTTGATACAAATTACAGACCTCTACATGCTTTGTAACTCAGAAAACTTCCAAAATCAGCAGTGTCTCAAATACTTGTTCTCCCCACTGTATCTCTATCGATCAACATGTCCATTCCCTTTATCAATATATGCTCTTTTTCTATATCGTCCAGCTCAAAAAGCAAGCTAACCGCAAAAGAGTTGATGTTGCAATAATATGATTTGGTGAAAAAAACAATTTTAATATGAAAATAAAAATTCCATCTCAGCTACATATTTTAAAATGGAAAAGCTACTGATGTTTTAACAAGGCTCTGTAGAGAACTGGGATCCAATGTGTGAACGGTTTTACTGCTGTCATCAGGAGAGAATGTTCTAATCCCCATAAATGTAAATCTGTACTGTCAAGGTAAATCGGCAAACTAAAGTTGTATTTTGTTTTTCTTTCACTAAGGGAACGTATGTTTGAGCCCGTTGGCCTACTACATCATTAATAATAAAAATACACTTATGGTAACATACAATATTTTCCACTATCGATATTTTTTAGTAATTTTAATTCTGTGACTGGGGAGAAGTGTGTGTGTGGGTCTGCATTTACCTCTAGTATCACAACATCGTAATCGCTGAAGGAACAGAACTGAGAAGCCCAGGCAGCATCGTTCCTGATCGCTTCATTGATGAGATACTCGAAATCCAGAGTCAGCTGTTCTACGCAGACACTCTACCACAGAAAACAAAAAAGGCAGTTTAATGGAAAACTAAACTAATGTGTGTCCCATTAGTATTACCAAACATAGATATAGGTCTACTTTGAGGTTGTTGATAATTGCTGAAAATATTTTGGGACGAGAAAACATTTGGACCTTATGAAATTTTATTTGTAAGAACTAGGGCTGGGCGATTTGACAAGATAGAAAATGTCTATCGTTTTATATGAATCCCTATCGTTTAGAGTTTTACAGCAGTAAATTACATCAACATGCACCTTATGGCATTCCTGTTCAAGCTGCAATACATAAACAAACAGGGGGGAAGACAGTAACCAACACCTTTCAGGCCATTTTGTTCGCTAGCAACACATCAGTGGTGTGCTTCAAGCGTCTGTATCTGGAGTTTATTAGAGTTATGCCACGAATCGACGCAGCTTTTGCTCATTGACTCTCTCTGTAATTTGTTGTCGTGGTTCTTGAGCAGCTGATAAAATAAATGTGTAGTGTTGGAGTCCGTTGGTCGGACCGGGAGCTGGTGAACTTTACAAACAGCCGTTGTCTGATCGGCGTCGGTCTTCTTATATCCAAACTGCATCGATAACCATAACTTGACTACTTTCTTAATTCTACTATTCAGGAACCAGTGCCTGAACCTAACGTGATCCATCTGTTTAACATTTACGAGCAGCAGCCGCCTCGCTTGTGGGTGGGGTCGGAAAACATCTTGAGGGGGGAACAACATAACACCCCTCTTTTACATAGGAGTCACGCAGATCGTGAAACAAATAAAAACGAGGGTGCACGAGGAGAGAGAAAAAAAAACACTACTGCCAAAACGTGCTGTAAAGTTAAGAAAATAAGGGACTTTTTATTTATTTATTTTACAATACAGAGCCCTGTCATTTTTAGACTAGTCTATGATCATTGGTTTTATGCATTAAATTTTGTATAGTAAATCTTATTTTAAAAGACAAAATTACAATGATGCTATTTTTATTATTCTTGTGTAACGTATCATATTAGGCATTACTGCTCAAATTGAAATAATTTATTTACAACAAAAGTGTAACAGTATTGTTTGAATAACAAGTTATTAGAAACAGTGTGGCTGCCATCTAGTGACTCTATATAGTTACTGCAGAACGATGACTGGAGACGAAATGCTCCACATAGCTCATTGGACCGAGAAAAATGCAGCCAACGGTGGTCCTCTTGTTCACAATGAAAATGTGGACTTAACTCGTCATTAACACAAAATATCCTCACTGGTGATTTGAGAGCACTGGTCCTGCTGCTTCCTCTATTCTAGCCGTGGTCGAGCTTTAGCTTAGCTAATAGCAAATTGCTAGCGTCAGCTAATGTGCTCTGTAGATGTGTGCTCTGATCCCGGGGATGTGATACAGGCAGTTAAAACGTTACCAGGTGATGTTGTGGGTTGTATGAGTTTTAATGAAAATTCATTGTTAGGGAAAATGCAATGTGTGGTTCCTTGTGATGACAAAATCTGAGTAAATAGATGGTCGCCTGCTAACTGTTGCCACGGAGTCCAGAGTGGGACACACAGTTAACACAGGAAGAGGAGGTTATCTCGATCCTCTTGGATTTCGATGTGCAATGCCGTAATGTAATGTCAATTGATTTTGATACAAAATCAAGATCACGACACCCCTAATATCGGGATATAAATATTTGGCCATATTGCCCAACCTTAGAAAGAACCCTGTCAAACAACTCTTAACACCTGGGGGTCATAATGTTAAGGCTAATAGGTGTATTCTCTAACATAGCATTATGATATTTACACAAACCTGTCCATCATGCGGCCCAGTAACCAGCTGAAGGTTTCTTCCTTTTAGATCGGTTACAGTGAAAGGCAGCTGGACTTTATCATCCTCATAACCTGGAAAGAAAAAGCAATCAGGTCAATGAGGAAAGTATGGGACGAAAGCTTCAGGGCTCAACCAAACTGAAACATTAACCCTCACCTCCAGCACCTCCTGAGCTCTGCTCTGCTGCCCCCTGCTGTTGAAGGCGGTAGTGGAGACGCGAGTAGTTAACATATCCGGGCTCGCTGGAGCTAGGATCCTGGCATGAGGGCAGTGTCGAAGTTGACAGAAGCGATGATGGAGAAGCAGGAGACATCGGAAAGTGAGGGCTTCCACGTGACGTTGATGCTTGCTGTGAACTAGTCCGTCTATCCTCCACTCTCCTTTCTTTACAATCCTCCTCTGTTGTTGAAGGGTCCACATTAATCCCTTTATCTCCTAGTTTCTTCACTGCCTCCTTTTCATCGCCATCAGCTGTCCTCTGCTCCCCTTGGCGCTCACCATCTTTGCCCGCTCCGTATCCTCCTTGGGCTCGCCTGAAAAGATCTGCTGCAAACTCCCGAGCTCTCAGGGCCGCTTGCGAATGGTTAGGCGATGAGGGGACTGCAGGAGGCCTGAGGGGAAAATGTAGATTTTCTGGAGATCCCTGGGGTAACGATGAAGAATCGAATGACGTTGAGGAAAGAGATGATGTGGTTGGAGTTGACTGGGCGTCTCCCTTTGAGAAAAGGATCTGTGAGGATTGACCTTGTTTTTCTGAAAAGAAGCATACACAGATCAGGAAAAACCCTTACCTATGAGGCATATGGCTAGAGCAGAGCGACATGTGAATCATAAATCTAATCATGATGAAGGAGAGTAACTCACTCAGTAAGTTTTTTGGGGGGAGGGTTTGTGACGGACCAACAGAAACATCATTTTGTAGTGGAAACTAAATTAAACATGGTGCCATGACTTCTGACTCTACAAATATTTTGTGGAACCAACTTTTCACAGCAAAGTCAGATTGGAAACCAATGCTCAACAGGATTCAACTTTGGACTTTGACTGGGCTGCTCTAACTCAAGAACAAGTGTCCTGCATGCTTGAGATCCTCCTCTAGTTTAATATACCTGATTGCTACACATTAATTAGACAGGGGTAGGTGAAGATGGTACATAATACTAGAATCAATTATCAGAGTGCCAATCACAAAGTGTGTGTAATAAGTGACGTGCACAATTTTCAGAAGCCATTTTGTGTATAAGTAAGCTTTACAAATGAGGTGTCAGATTCTTTGGTGTTCCTAGGGAACATGAATTTTGCATACATGCAAAAAAAAAAAAGGGTTTGATCAAAGCACTGTTTTCCACCCGTTTGGTGTCCTCCCTACATGCCAAACCCCGAACAGGAATGCTTTTGGCTTACTTTTTAACAATGACTTTTTTTCCTGCCATTCCCGTATATGAACCACCTTTTCAAACCTAAAAATGCGGTTTATGCAGCTCATCCAGAGTTACAAGGTTACAAGATTAACACCCTCATTATTAGGTTAAACTGATGGTCATATCTTGGTAGGGTTGCAGCTGAGCTTGATTATTTCTCTGTTTTGTGCAGCGCTCCATTGCCACATTAAAAGCTTGGGATATTGTTTTCATGATGCTGTTTGATCAGCATTGTTATGTAACGAACCTCTGAGGTCTTCAGAATGCTGCTGGACTTAGATTAAATTACAAACACAGGTGGGCTTTATTTACAAATGAAGTCGTCTGTGAGGGTACTTGAAGGCATCATATGTAATTTAAGCCTAGTTTATGCTTCTCCGTTTTGACGGAGACGTATTGACGTACCATTATCTGTCAATGCAAGGGCTCTTACCTACGCAAGAACGCACGGAGTAGAGGCCCATTTTTTTGATATACGGCAATGGATAGCGTATGCAACTGATTGGTCAATTCAGCAAACAGCTAGAGATCGCTTCACCAGAACGGGGCTCTATAGTCGCTGTAATCAGTAGTTAATGCAGCGTTTTGCCACTATATGCTTTATATTGAAAGGATACTTCATCTAATCTGTTGTTTTGGCGATTTTTAGCACAATGCTGTTTGTTTCCATGCTTTTCTAGAGTATTATATGAGCTGCACTTCTAGTAAAAAGCTTTACAGCTTAATCAAAACTGTCCTCCATTGCTCCTTGAGGAAGAAATGCGTTCACAGCCTAGAAAAAACTGAAACGATGCTGTGATAGTAGGCAGAGACGCCATGAAAAGTTAGCACCCCCACTGTGCTGGTCGAGCAATACTGACAAAACAATAGACAGTAGGTAGGAAAAAACGGACTACTATAAGCGAATAACGTCTCCAATAAGTCTCCGTCTGAGTCCAAATTTGCGTTCGGAGAAGCATAAACTAGGCATTAGAGGTATCAGGCTAAAGGGATGAGTTCAAAAGCAGGCTACACTTTTCAGACTTTTATCAAGAATGCCTTTAAGAACCATCTATCATTTTAATTCTGCTTCACAATGTGCCACTTTGTGTAAGACAGTGACACAAACCTCACACCGCTAAATTGTCGTTTGGGTTTGTCATATCACAAAACATGAAATTGTTAAAGGGGTATGAGCAGCTTTTCAAGGCACTGAACATTTGGAATTAGGATCTGACATACAAGAAAGAATAGAGGTTAAAAAGACTTATGGAAATAGCTCAGCGTGGTAACAGTTTTTCTAGCATTCAGTTCTTAGTTTATATAGATTAACAACAAAACAGATGCTCCAGGAAAACTACTTAAACACACAAAATCATGTCATTCAATAAATTTCTGATTTCCACATGGTGGCCATGTTTCTGAGTGAATGCAGTCGAGGTGAATGCCTGTGAACTGCTGTTAAAAGCAATTTGCTCATTCAGATTTTTTTCCTTGCGTTTGGGCGTTACCTGCGCAGAGTGAGACGCCGCAGGCCACCAGAGAGTAGCTAGTGTTCAACAGGATGACCTGGTCCTTCTTCAGCTGGAAAGCTGGCTGAAAAGTGGGAAATGGGTACACCACCTGGTACCTGCTGTTGAGCACGTATCCATGTTCTAGACACTCGCCACCTCCTATGGGAGACGAAGGGATTCGTTTGGCTGGGAGGAGGAGACAAGAGGAGCAGGAGGGAGCTGTATCTGTAAGGAGGTTCACCTGTTCGTATTGTTGTGGTTGAAGGAACAGGACAGCACTTTGAGCAAGGCTGGGACGGAGGCATTGAAGCTATGGTGATGTAGATATCCCGGTTATTCTCATCGCTCATCATCAGGTTCATCAAGACAGAACTTGAACTGCGTGTACTGGGCAGAAAAACTTGTTAGACAAACATTGTATTGATAGTATTTTTAGATTATGTTAAAGGACAACATTTTTTCTTACTTGAAACCGAAGATGACTATTTTAGTGTGGTCATTTGGCCATTCACACACAGTGAGATACAAGTCACTGTAAATTTCCTCTCCTGCAAACAGTCGCACATGATGGACCTAAAGAAAACAACATTAGAGATGATCATCAGAAGGGCTGCCAGTCAAAGCGCACAGAGGGGCACTTTGCTTTCCTTTACTTCACCTGCTTTAGTCTACTGTGCAAGTTGAATTCCCACCAATAGAGATGATAGGTGTAAAAGGAGAAATCGTCATCTTCTCCACAGTCACTGGTGTAAGACAAAACGTAGCGGCCACATTTGGTGAAGCCAAGGAAGATGTGCCTGGAACCAAAGGAGGCTCTGATTTAAAACACAAGTTAGGCCTGGTTAACACTGCAAGAATTGTAGTTTAACTGTCACCAGAGTCTCAGACCACACACAGAGATAAAAAATTACAGATGTTCCTGTTTTGATCCTACAGCTGCAATGACGAGACAACACACTAACCAATTTTACTCACAAAAAGCTCAGAAACCTGGTGATATGAAACGGGATTAAAGTCAAAGGAGTAAATAAACAAGGCAGCTGAGGATGAGGCATTGGCAATAGTTTGTAGAATAGATTTAACAAAGAAAAGAAACGACACAAAAAGAAAATGCGCTGAAAAACGAGGTGTGACAACAGGATTGTTTGTGGACGGTGCTCAAGTGAGTGGACACTTGGAAATAATAATAGATGTTTTCAAGATGTATCACTGCCTGACACCTTGCTTTCTGATTGGCTACACGTCACATTCAGCAGGCTGGATGCTAGTTTGTCCTTGCAACACACTTCACACGCTGTGATATCAGGCCGAGACAATCCAACATGTTGAATAGCCTCGGGTTGTGATGGGAGCGGACCACAACGCTCTGAATACACCACAAACAGCAGGAATATCTGTTACAAAAAAAACGCCCTAAAATTCCCACCGTGTGACTCAGGCCTTAGTTTGAAATGTGCTGCTAGAAGTAACCGAGACACATCTGCAACACTTTAGCAATGATAGCTAATAGAATAGTCCTTTAATGAAACATCTTCATTGACCTTTTTACATGTATCCAATGGTATTTTCATGCTCTGTCTCCAGGTCTTTAAAGGCCTCCCAGCAGGGATGCACCAATATCGATAATGGTACCCGCCCCGATACGGTCTATTTTACTCATATCGGTATGGGTTGAAGTTAACCGATACCATGAACCGATACTCAAAAATGTGGAAATTTTTGTTTTGTGCTCATTTTTAAGGATATTTAATTTTTTTTTATCAAATTCACTCATTTGTTGTAAAAATCAGAAGAAAATAAAACGTGCCTTCCAACTCATTGCAGTTTTTTTTTTGTGGTAAAGTATTGGTACTTGGTATCGGCAAGTACTCTGATCCAGGTATCAGTATCATATCTGTTTGAAAAAAGTGGTATCGTTGCATCCCTACCTCCTAGCCATCACCCTAGTCCGTAGCTCTCTCCACAGATTCTCTAATAGATTCAACTCAGGACTTTGGTTGGACCACTCTAAGATGTTAATATCACTTCTGAAAGAACCATGTGAGTAAAAACCAAGGATGCTCAACTGTTCAAGATAGGTCATGTTAAAAATGCAATGCACATTTTATTGAAAATGTTTTTTCTACAAATAATGGTTTTTATTTGTATAAAGGACAGATTGTAGAACTCCAACTTCCAAAGTAAAGGAACGCCATTGGTATTAATGCTGGACAACACTAGCAAATCATTCAACCGCAATACTGTAGTGGAATGTCATGATGATCACTAAATCTACTTGTTCCACACTCGTAAGGTATGGCTATCTGCTACAGCGAGACTCAACGAAAAACATCCTGGAAGGGGCTTTGTATGGCGTAGTGGCTAGTGTGTGCGACCCACGTACAGAGGCCTTAGCCCTCCAACGATCTAAAACTAACAAGCAGATACATAACAAAAGAAGAGAAGATTACGGAAACACACACCCTGCTCTGAGGAACTCCTCGCTGACAATGTTCTTCAATGGGACACAAACTCGAGGTGGCAGCTTCCTGAACAGGCGCTGAGAAAACTGTCCCGACAGCTGTAGAACAAACAGAGATGGTTACAACCAAACAGTGAGTCGGCCGTTTTCTACAGCTGCATCCTAATACATTAAATAGGCATCGTTAATTACAGCAATTATTTCAAAAAGGTCAACTTTGATATTATACCTGCCATTTGCTCAATTCAAGCTGTATACATTTTGAATTCTTGTTGAATGTAAGCATAGCAAGTGATGCATACTTAAGATCAACCCTGACTTAATCTGCACTGGGAACTGCTGTGCTCCTCTTAATCAGGAGATACGGAGGGAGTTTTTGACCGCTGCTGCACAAAAAGGTGATCGTCAACAGATCAAGTACAGCTGTATAAATGTAAGTCTTGTGACTGTTACTGTAATCATTCGTTCTCACTTTGACAGATGAGGAGGAGAGATATTGCTGCATATTAACACTATACACAGATATTCTCCCAAGAAACCAAAACCTCACTTTCTTCACGCCTGAGGTTTATAAATATTGTAGACTGGCAGAGCACTGTAGATACACAAAAGTAAAATCTACCTTCAAAATACAATGTATCTAATAATTGTACAAACCATTTGATATGTTTAATTGGGGACATAAGAATAACAAATTTTAATGGCAGATTGAGGGAGAGAAAAACGTGCTAGCTAAAGCTTTTACAGAATTGAGAAACAAAGCTCATGCAAGATTTTGGTTTACAAGGAGTGGATTTTGCTTGAATTAGAACTTTTAACAGCCAATCAAATACAGACTTATTGAGAACATAGACTTAAATTTAGTTGTGAGCAACACAAAAGGTATAAGGCAGAAATGATATAAATTTAGCCAAAGGTGGAGGTTTTGATTATACCACAATTATGCATTCTGATGATGTCATCAAGCTGTGCCTACATACTTTGCACCAATTATGCAAGGATTCTGATGTTCAGAGTTTGTTTACACACTAGACAATGCAAGTTTGAAGTTTGCTGTCTTTTCATTTCATTTGAAGAATTTTTAAATCAACTATGTCCATGTTTCCTTTTGTGCTGCATCAAATGTATAAATAACTAGGAACGTTTTGAACTTTATTTCCATCACATTTAACTTTAATTCAATTTAAAATATCTTCGTCTTACGCTTGAGAATTTTTCTGCTTCAGTATTTTGGAAATAGATTTAAGTATTTTAATAAATGCTCATTGAACAATCAATTTCCTTTCAATCGTATTCTAAACCTTTTGGAAATTGTTCTGCAGCAGTGTATCTGGAAAGTGAGAAGGCTCAAAAGAAATCATTTTGATATGTATATGAAGAAAAAAAGAACACATCGCAATAGATATCACTACTGTACATGTTTCAGATTATATGCTATATAGATTTGAAGCCGTATGAGCCAGTCCTACTTAAACTGTTGCATTTTCTGTGTTAAGCCACTTCTGAACTAGAGCTAACATTAGAAGCATCTTCCCTGGGCTAGAGAGGAAAATGACTAGGCTGTTGCTCAGTGGTTTTAATATTTCCTAACACATTAAATTCAATTTAATTTTAGGAATGAAGGTCCCATGGTTTGGAGGAATAAGAGAGAATTAGAATCCAAGTTCTATTTTCATTTTGAAAGTCGGTGATGATTTGAGGAACCGTCTCATCTGCTGCTGTGGGTCCATTTCTTATCATCAGGTCCAAGTCAGCAAATTCTAAAACTGCCAAAACCACATAAAGCACCAATACCTGATTTAATAACCACACTATCCCTTTTTTTGATTGGAGAGCAAACTTGACGTAAACCAATGAGAAAACCATGAGGTTCTGTCAACAGGAAGATGAATCACCACACCAAACGATGAAGACCACTGTTAAAGCTACTTGGTCTTCCTTACAATGTAAGCAAAGCCAAAGGCCTCAACCAAGTTTCGAGTACATCTACTGTACTGTTGAAAACCACATCCACAGTGATCTGCTTTTCAAATGCCGGAGATTTCATAATTATCACTTTATTGGGAATGTCCCGGATTTATAACCATAAGCCATAACCACACAAATAAAACAACATATATACAAATATCTATGTGTAATGAGTCAATAGGTTGGGGTACGCTTTTAGAGTTGAACTGAAATAAAACGGCTTGTAGATTACATTGTAATTAAGTGAGAAGAACTTTAGAGGTCAACTCAGAGCCGATTAGCAACATCATTTACAAAAATATTTTTTGTTTTAAAGAAAAATACAGTAAGCATTGGTCACACATAATCAGGTCGGTTATAAGAGGTAAATCAGATTACTTATATGCCAGAATCAGAGGGTAGAGCTATTTAGGAGACTGTCAGTTTGAAACTCGCAAAAAAGTAAAATTACTCTCTTATGTTGTGACTTACCTATTGTCATCGACCAATTTCATTTTTTAAATGGACTATCCTTTTTTAAAAGTCAAACAGAAGAACAGACATTGGAAAACACTAGAAAACAGCATCAGCTCATTGTTTGTAGCATTATCTTAATTAGCCACCTGTCTCTCTGTTGTTTTGTTGGTTAGCTACTGAGCTAGTTAGCAGGTAGCTAATGGCTACCCCAAAAACCGGAGAGGCCTCAACAAAACTGCCTCCGTTTCTTAACATTTCCACTTTTGGGGCAAAGTTATGAATACCCACCTTGCCACGCGTTAGAAGCTTTACGACATGGCCTTTGTGTTTTCGTTGTAATTTATGCTTGCTGTCGTCCTTTTCAGATTTCGAGCTAGGCGCCATATCCTTATGAGCCGTTGTTCCCAGTTAAAACATGGTGTATCCTGATTGGATGTCAGGCTTTAACACTGGGCTCCTATTGGCTGGTGGACAAGTCCATCAAATCACATAAAGGGTGGAGCTAATCCAATTGACGCTCCTTAAATTGTTTCCACATTGGGAGATTTAAATATCCAAGCAATATTGAGTCATTTTAACTGGATGTGAACTAAGCCCAAACAAAACAGCGGTAAAATATGAATGCTTTATTGAAGATTTTAAAAACAAACTTAAAAATAAAATAAAAAAAGACATACATGAAAGGAACCTTATGGAAAAAGACATTTCAATAATAAAGCTGTGAATCAAATGGAGGGCAGTCAAGCACAAACATACATGCACACACGACCAGCCTACAATTAGTAGGAAAATGAGTGCCTAATTGTAACCTGCATTCAGTTTCTAACATTCACAGCATTACAGGTATTCGAGACATTAAAGACCCTCTTGGGAAAAAAAAATAAAAAAAAATCAGATTTTATTTTTTTACGTAAAAAGAAAAACATCTTGAACTACCTTGCAATTATCCTGCAAAGATAATTTATGAATATATTCAAAATACTGCTAAACAGGCATTTGTACCCTCTGAAAACTGAAGGGAAATACTAAATGTGAATCAGTATTGAGACGCTGTTCCAGTAGCTTGCAAGCAGAATTGCTCATTTCACATTTTCATAAAAAAATAATAGTAATAAAAATTTAAACATCAACTTGAATAATGGGGTGAGCCAGAGTCGGGTAACGGGGAAAGTGGAACAGGATAGGTATTTAGTGCTTTGTTTAATTTATGGGAACAATGTGTTCCCATTTTGAAATCCGTATTAAAAAAAAGTATGTTACATGGATAATGTTATCAAGGATAAGCAGACCATGGCCTTGTCTTATTAAAGCCAAAAAAAATAAAAAGTAAATTCATCCTGAGATCCAATGCATCCGTCCAACAGATCGTCATGGGTTTACTGTGGCTGAAAAGAGAGAAAACAAAACGTGATTAGTTTTTGTATTAAAATGCTCTCTTTTCAGTATATATTAAGTACACCGTTGATTACAGCAGCATCAACAGAAATTAGTTATTAGGTGCTGAAAGTGTGTTCCAAATAAAATTAACATTTCTCAAACTTTATGATGTAATATTACATTTTTGTACATTTTCCACTTTTAAGTGAGAAATTCTGATTTGCAAAATTAGTGGCATTGAGGTAGATTACGTGTGCATTACCTGCTGTCCAGGCTGTGGACCACCTGTCTGTCCAGGAGCTTGTCCTGCCTGTCCGTAGTAGGCGGCCTGCTGCCTGTAGTACTCGGCCCAGGCTGCACTGTAGTCCTGCTGTCCGCCAGCAACAGCTCCGCCTGGTGCTGCCGCTGGGGCTGGCATGGCGGCCGCTGCTCCTGGAGCGGCTGCTGATCCGCCAGCTGGTTGAGCTGACAGAAGAAAAAAGCCATCAATAGGTTATGTGGATACATTTGGTTAGCACCTCACTGTTTTTGGAACATATAATCAGATTGAAAATGGTCATTCTATAAGCAGTTTATTGTGTGATGACCTTTTTTCCGAGTTTAGCAAAAACACTAACCAGATGAGGTCTATCAAAGAACAAGCAGAATTTTTTTTTTCCTTTTATCAAAAAATGCTTAAAATGTAATTGCTGAATAAAAACGTGACAAAAAAAAAAAAAAATCAGCTTGAATGTAATACAATCCTAAAAAAAATAAAAGAAAAAAAATTGGAGCTCATACGTCAAAGAAATCAGAAAAATGTTACCCGCTGATATTAGGCCCTGTCCACATGTAGCCAGGTATCTCACAAAACTGAGATATTCCGGGGCGTTTGGGCAGATTAAACCTAATTACAAGTGGAATGTGGACTGCCTCTACCACTGCTGTTCTACAGATGTCCGCTCATGGAGGACTGGGATATAAATACTGCTGAGCGGCTCAGATTAGCTCCAAAATTCTCAGGGTGAATAAGAAAACAGCTAAAAATAAGGTCCAGGTTGGGGAAAAAAAGAAGAAACCGAATACCCTTTTTTTTTTACAAAAAAAGAAAAAGAAACAGGCAATCGAAGCCATTCCAAAAAGAAAATTGTTTTTTCAGTCTCTGGCAGATCGATTGGTTGATCTCTAACCACAACATTTTATTTCAAAGTTCGGTGAAATACATTCAGATTTTGTTTCTTCACATCCTACTTACTCATGCCCATCTTCTTATAATATTCCTCCCAAGCCTTTGTGTAGTCCGGCTGGCCCCCACTCGTCTGTGCTCCTTGGCCCTGGTCCCCTGCAGGCGCTGGTGCTACAGGGGCGCCTGGTGCCTGGGCTGCCATGGCGCCCCCTGGCTGCTGCCCATAATACTGAGCATAGTACGCTGCCCATGCTGCATTTGGGTCTACAGCAGCCTTGTCTAAACAGGACGAATAAGAACACACATACACCATAAAAATGATGTTTCAAAACCAAAGAACGTGGGCAAATGCGACACACTCACGGGGGTCATGTGAATTTGGAGCCTGCCACTGTTGGTGAGCATTTCCCCAACCTTGAGAATACTGAGGACCACCAGGAGCTCCACTATAAAGTTAGACAGAGTAGGTTAACCACTTTTAATCAAAGCGTCAGTTTAAATGTAAAAAAAACAAAAAACAAACCCTGCATCCGAATCCTATAGTATGTACTACATGCTACATAGTAGCTATTACTTGCCCGTTGATGTAGTAAATATTGTGTAGCAAACGAGTGAGTGTTGAAATCGGATGTACTGCTCCACCATTTTAAAGGCGTATTTACGTTACATCGCCTGTGGTCTCCTCCTTAGTAGCAGACGTCATTCTTCCTCTAAGATTTTGAGGCTTCCGCTGAATTGTGGGATAGTGTAGCGTGCATCGGATTTCCCTTTGGCGGTAGTACACATCTGGGAACTTTATGCCTACTACGCCAATCCATACTAGAGATTCGGATCTACTACATCGCTCGCTTACTGCTTTTCGCCTGCTACGTAGTAGACATAATAGGGGTATTCGGATGCAGGGAAAGACTGCAGTGTGCTGTACTTACTGCGGAGCTCCACCAGGAGGCCCTGCAGGATAAGGATTTGGATTATAGGGACCCATTGGCCCACTTGGACCTCCAGAACCAGGTCCACCACCTACTGGACACAAAGGACCCTGGGGAAAAACCCAATAAACCTTTCAAGGAACGGCTGAGAAAGAAACGTGATTTTTTTTCCCGTTAAATTAGCAGGCCTGAAATTCACCTCAATCTTTTCTTCGATAAGCTGCTTTGCGTGGTCAATCTCCTGTGGGGAGCCTCTGATGATGAACAGTTTGTAGTTTGGGTCACCGTTTGGCGGCATTTGACGAGAAATCTCCACGTATGCTCCAGTTTGTTGGTTGATGGCTTTGACGTTCTCCCCTCCTCTGCCAATGACGAGCCCACATTTGTGCGCAGGGATGGAGAAGGTCATCTCTCCTCCCGGAGGACCCCAGCTGCCCTGACCTCCACCACGACTTCGGCCTCCCGGAGCCATACCAGGACCTGGACCACCCTGTAAAAGAAACAGCATATATCCAGAAGACAAAAATGGAATTTTGTCTCCCCTCTTTGACAAGGAGACAAACAATTGAAATCCAAAGCTTCAGTCTCACTTACGCCCTGACCGCCTTCTTCTCGGGCGCGGATGTTCTGCAGCAGGTCAGTGATGATGGAAGCAGCATGCTGACATTGGTCTGGCGGGCCCATGATGTGGGCAATCTTTTCAGGGCCTGTACCATCATCTGATATGTATAATCAACGCACAGCATTAATAATTTCTTTAACCCAACAAAATGAAAGAAAAAAAACCCCAAGCAGATTATCAAAGGAGAGACAAGTATAATTTGTAGGTCTAATAGATTTAATATGACAAGCGCATTTTATTTAGGCCTGGAACAATTCATGGAAAAAAACCAAAAGCTGTTCAACTCTGATCTTGTCTGACTGAAACTTGGTTTATTGGTGCACATTAATAAAGTCATACAACAATCAAACTACTCAAAAATAGCCCTCATTGTTGTTTCGGAAGGTTTTTTTCTCTTTTAAGTAAGACTGTGCCAACATTTTATAGGTTTAAAAAAAGGTTGAAATTACTTTTATTTGATGTAGAGACAATTCCGTGTACAAGTTATACTTGAATATAGGGATGCAACGATACCACACACAAAATGCAATAAACTGATGGTGAATTAGATTTTAAAAAATAAGTGTAGGCCCTCCCACAGTTTGTTTTAAAAACAAACATTTCAAGTGAAAAAGAAACATTTTCTGTGACATTACGGTATCGGTTAAGTGTAACCGATACCAATACAGTACATAATAGCGGGTTTAGCCCCGATGCCCATTCTCAGTATCCCAGCATCCCTACTTGAATGTATCCATGCCTGGGCAGGACAGCACCTCCTCATGAGGGACTTTTTTTTTTTTTTTTTTATCCCACGGTTTTTTCCCATTATTTATCACCCAGTGTCCTACCTAATTCCAGTTCTGGGCCCTGCTCTCCCTCTGCCAACTGTAGGAGGACCTACACTGAAGCTCAAGCCTCCTTCCTGCTTGAGGAGTGAACAGACCCTTCTTGTCATCTGAGGGGGCTAGGGTTTCCCCAGCTGGACATAGCGCTTGGAAGGATCACGTTATTCCAGCCAGATACCAATACAGTACATAAGAGCCCTTCAGGTGCCCCAGTCAGCCAGGAGGAGGCAGTATACAGCTCAGAACGGGTGCATGTTTTTGTGGGAGCAGCTCACATTCGTTACTCAAGGGAACACGGGCAAACTACACACAGAAAGGCCCTTTCACCAACCCCACACAGGGTGTGGGTGCTGATATGGAGGAACACACACCCTCAGCACCCACAGCTTTCTCAGCAGGAATCGAACCCGGGACCTTCTAGCTGTGAGGTGAGCTGCGCCACCGTGCTCCCTCCAATGAGGGAGGGATATGATACCATATCCGCATCTTAAAGAGCAAATAACTCCCAAGTCAACTTTTTAATTTTTTTGCTGATAAAGCGTATAAATGAGTGTATAAAGCTTGGTTTATGCTTGCCGCATGAACATTCCGCGCGGAAACGAGACGTGTGGAACCGGCCGAGACGCCTTCGAGCAGCGTTTATACTTTCTGCAGCTTGTCCGTGCTGATAGCCAATATTCTTGACGACTGTAGGGGGCGGCGTAGGGCTCTACGGCATGCATACAACACTACACCATAGTAGAAGTAGTAATCACTGATGTCTACAAGATGGTGACACCCATGAGCTTAAACAAAGCTGAACTTTTATGCTGTTTACTTAGGAAAAAAGACGAAAAAGGGAGACTGTCCTCTCTTCCATTAAAACACAGTTCATCACAGTGCTCTCTATAGGCTGAATCATTAAGATGTCTATTTACGAACCTCCGGCAATATGAGCTCTTGCCAGTCCGCCATGTTTTTCCGTGTGGGACCGTCCACGTAGTTACAAATTTTCCTAGGTGCGCGGTACGAAAATTTTGGGGCGGGAGGAGGCTGCGCGGAGAGGCGCGGTTACTGAAATGACATAATTTGGCCGCGTGGAGCCGTGCTTTGCCGCTCTGCGGTGAGGTCTGACTGACAGCCATGCTGGGGTATAAAATGAGCAGAGTCCCCGTTCACAGAACGTTCCTCTCTTGCCTCTGGTGCCTCTTGCCTCAGAAAGATCGCATTGAGGCAAAGGAGCTCATGTTACTCTCCATCTGTCTTGCTGTCTGCGTCTGTGCCACTGCAGCAGCTCTGCTGTCAACATGTTAACATTTTTGTTAAAATAAGTTGTTTTCGCAAGTTTGTCATGCTTGGAAGGACTGTCGGTGAGAATGTGATTTAGCAGAAGCATTTTTAACTTCACATGGCAGTGAACACAGATATGTTAACAATATGTCTTCATTTATGAATATTTTTGCATTTAATGTACAATTCCAACAGGTCTCATTTAATTACTAAATGACTCCTTCGTCCGCTGATGTGGAGCTAAACTGAACCATGGATTTTGAGAACCTTTCCACTCCTGATCTTGTAAGTTATTATTAAGACCTTAAAAAGAACCAAAACTTTGACAGACATCTCAGAAAGCAATAAAATAAATATGTAAAAGAAATATCTGATTTTCTTGGGAGTTCATGCCACCTCAGACCTCAGGAATGTAGCATCTGGCCAGTGAGTCGTTTACCTGGTTTAAACTGTATCTTCACACCAGCATCACTCTGGATCTTCTTTATCATCTCCCCACTGCGACCGATCACAACTCCCACAGACTGTCGGGGTACAGCTATCTGCAGAAAAACAATACTTCTGATCAAAACTCAAAAAAATCTAGTCTGAAGAATTAAAATTCTCAAGATATTGATCTTGAAGTGACCGTGTTAATCCAATTTTAACTGGAATTACTTCAATGCCACTCTTCGCCATCCTTGACCCGTAGTCATTCCTATCCCCAAAACCGGCATGATCCTTTTCCCGTAGAATCTCATTAACCATCTCCTTCGCTTGCTGAACAAGGAACAGACAGGGATGTGGAGAAGAGGAGGTGAGAAACGAAAGGGCACCCAGGACTCGTCACACTCACCCACACCCAACCCATCGTCTCTGCCTCCTAATAGTACCTGCACTTTGTAAGGGTCTCCGATGATGCGCAAGGGCTTGTCTATGTTTGGTGGCTGTGATCCATCTTGGACCAGAATCATTTTAACTCCAGCTCGCTCCTAAAAATGTACCACAGGAACATGATGCACCGATTCAAAAAATTAATTTAAAAAAGCAACTGGTTAAATATGATATACTAGATACATTAAGGCACTTTTGATCCTCAAACTATTTATTTATCCAAAACAAAGTAGAAACGTCTCACCTGGAGCTGTTTGATCGTTTCCCCTCCTTTACCAATAATTAGGCCAGCTTTTCCCGCAGGGATGATGATCTCTTGCATAGAATTGGACTGACCGTTACTAGAATCGTGACCTCTGGACACTATGTCACCTATAAAAGCCTTTGCCCTCCTGGAAGAAAATTCGAATGACGAAGAGGTGAAACAGCTGAATGGGGAAGCAAGAAATGAGTCATGTCAGCTATGCATGTCAGGCACCTTGTTCTTTTTCAAGTAGTTGTTACGGAAACATCATGCTAGAAGCTGTGATCCTTAAAGGATCCAGATAAATCAGTTACTTGGCACTGTCTTCGAGAAGTAAACAGGATTCTAAAGGCAACAGGAAGGCTGTTTTATAGAAGTTTAACTGTCCTTAAATTTAAAAAAAGGAATTTAGATCAAAGTTATGAAAAAAAAAAAAAAAATCTAAACGTCTGTGTTTAGCTCCTTAGAAAACCAAGTAAGAATGACTAAAACAAGAATGTCACGAGTAACTCACTGTACTGCCTCAGGGGATCCAGTCAGAGAAAGACTTCTTTCTGGTAGACCGACGCTGTCTGTGAGACAAAATGTCACGTTTCACTCAAAATGCACCATAGCTCGGTGGGGTGAAACAGATCGGAGTCGTGCCGTTCACCCACCGTGCGCGATTTGGACCTTGCAGCCGGAGTCGTGCTGTATTTTGTTGATCTGTTCCCCTCCCCGTCCAATGACTGTTGAAAACAGCAGGAGAGACGTTCTGAATTCAGCCTGAACAAATGCGACACGAAGCCCTGTTCTGGGGCTGGTGAAGTTAGACGTGTGTGTGTACTCACTGAGGCCGACCATGGCATCGGGCACCTTGTACTCTTCGGTTATAGTGGAGGACCTGATGCTGGAGAGAGACATGAAATGAAGACAATGACTTTAACATGACCACCAAGGTCAAAGTGTCCATGTAAAACAAACCCAGAACAAAACAAAAAAAATCCCACCTTTGTTGGGACAAAGCAGCTAACTGAGCTCCAATAGCTGTGAGGGAATGGAAAATGTTGAGTTTAGTTAATTGGAGTGTAAGCAAAGCAAGAGCTTTTAGAAACCCAGAGTGTTTTTTAGTTTTTTTAAACGTACACATTGCTGAATCTCTTTCACTCTGTGACGCTACCTTCTTGGCATCGGGCTCGTCTGAAAGACAAACAAAAAAGGGTGAGTAGTCGTAACGAGGCAAAGCAGATCGAGTGCCGATTCATTTCGATTTCCCACCTCCTTCTTCAAGGGATCGTTTCTGTGAGGTGAACTGATAACTTTCAGCTCCTCCGTTGTTTGTCGCTGGGGGCGCGGCCTCTCCACCAATTTTAGCTGCAATCTAGGGAGCAGAAGGTGAAGAAAAAGGACAACAATTATTCAAGGGCAAACTGATTGCAAAATCAGACAGACTAGCTAAAATTTAGCACCAGGCACGGCTAAGTTAGCCGTACCAAGGTTCTAAACAACAAAAGGCTCAAATTTCCCTCATATTCTTTCATCATGCTGCAGGTACTGCTTGGGTTACTTTTGATGAGGTGCCGAAGAAAGTGTCAGAGTGTCCAGAGTTTGTTTTCTGGCCCCATGGAGAGTGAAGCCGGAAAGGCTTCCGCCACTTCCCTTTTCTCTTTAACAATACTTACCAAAAAGGCTAATTCAGTTGTCGGCAGTCGTGGCGAGGACACGTTTAGTTTTAACAAACCGGAACATATTCTGCAAGGTTTAATGAAGCTTTGGTTTAGAGGTTTTATTTATGTGCCAAGGAAAAATAATACATGTAAAGAAAATACCTTCAGCTCATTCAGTTTTCATTTTTTCCCCATTCAGGTTAATCATGCATAATTTTACCAGCTTAATTATTATTAACTAAACAGAAAGTCCTCCTCTGTTCACCAGTTAGATTTCTTTGCACCTTTTTATTTATTAGTAGCCAGGGTCCCTCTAAGCATTTTGAGAAAACGTTTTGTACGCTTCAACATTAATCTAAAGAGTTACAAGTTGTTGTTTTTTAAAAACAGCTGGTTTCTTTTAAGTCCCAGTCCGACCAAAGGTAGGCTACATTTTCAGAAACCATGGCAACAGGCTCCACTGACTCACCGTCAAATACGACAATTCACTGCAATCTAAGTGAAAACACAAAACGAAGGCTGCACAACATTACAAACACATTCAGCACAGCAGTGTGTGCAATGTTCATACCCCAGGAGACTGCTTACAGTGCAATAATTGTTGCTCAATATATTTCAAGTGCCGTAAACTTTCATTCTCCACACCGATATAATATTCAGCCAGTTGGACAACGTCTCACACTGGACACAAAGGACACTGCACAAAATAATGAAGGTCACAGAGTAATGGAACCACAGATTGAGGAAGGAAATTAGGAATATATTGCAACTGATACAATCACCACAATATTCAATAATGTTATTCAGAAGAGTTATTTCTTATTATATGGTATATTGTTCATTCTAAAAACTGAATTGGAGTGTTTATGGGTCCATTTGTGCGAGGACCAAATCCCTGTTAAAGTCGTGGAATCTAATTTCTAGGAACTTGTTCAACAATAAATTTTACCATCTCTAGCAAGTGCTACCAAGTCTGCTCACTTATTTTACAAATTAACGTTCTTTATCTAAATAGCTGCCAACGAGTCACTGTTTATTATATTTTACTTGGTATTGGTTCAGAGTGTGAAATTTTGAAACACACCTTAAGAGAATATCTTCATCTTTTGAAACCTCTCTGGAAACAGCTGCTTTAGTTAAAGGATGTCAGAAAAATGAAACTAGTATTGCTGAACTTTATTTCATCCACCAGATTTCCTGTACCTGATGGTATGTGTGAACTCAGGAAGACTAAATGTTGAGATTCGATTGACTCACTTAAAATATTAGTTTAAGTAGTGCACAACCTACGCATGACGTTTAAAGCACTTTTTTAAATATTTTTTTTCCATAAAAGAGGCGTTGTTTAGCTGGATTGTACAGCTTTGTGTCACATTGGCAATTGAGAAGTTTGGAATAATTCACAATTGCTTCAACTTTAGGTGTGAAAAACGTCAGATGTTACCAGGTATGTGAACGTCTTTGAGAGCCACCGGAAAAGAAAAATGGTGAACCTGTACTCAAGCCACGTACTCATTCGGTTTCCCCAGAAGCCTTCTATAAAAAGAAAAGAAAATACACATCTCCGTGAGTGTTTAGCAGCATCTACAAAAAGGACAAACCTGACACGTTAAATAAACTGTATTAATAATACGTCAAGATGGTCCTCTAAAAGGTATTTGGTAAACATCTGTTTCAGGTTTTATCTTTTTACATTCGGTTATTCGTCTATTTTAACATATACGTTTCCAATCTCTGTGTTCTTTTCCCTCCTTTTACCATTTTTTGTTTTAAAATTTCCTCAGATGTTTTAAAAAAGTCTGCCTGATGCCAAGAAACGACACGTTTTTGACATGCGTCTTCTCATTGCCTAATGGAGAAAATGTTTAAATATTTTTGATAAATAATTTCAGATTATCTGTAAGGTAACATGTAATCTAGAACTGATTTATATTAGTTAAATAGCTTGTGAATTAGTTTCCACGAGGGATGCTAACAGATATTTACGATCAGTTTATATATTAACCAATTGTCCTAGCTAACCTAGCGTATTTTTGTTGAAAGTAAATAATATCAAGTGCTGACATCCTATGTGTAAACTACAGGTTTACGTTATCCGGCTATCTATAAAACATTGAGTCAAGGATAATTAATAGCAGACGAATGAATGGAAATGCTACAGCTAGCTAGCTAGCTTCCTCCGCCTCAGTGACTGACCTGTCTGGCTCGCTGTACCGCGTCTGCAAAGGCGTCGTTCTTCACCGCAGCGCCAACACCGTTAGATGAGACTCCGCCGTAATCCGACATGCTGCCCTAAAGGAACAAACTGCTGCAGAAGTGGCGAGGCTTTGTCCCGGCTCAAGACTGCGCAGAAGCGGGAAGGAGCGCACTGGGGGGCAGAGACGACAGCGCAGCACGCCGGTAAAAACTTCTCTGGTCAGAATCACCAATCACTGCGTTTCCTGTCGCGCAGGGTTTTCTTCCGAAGTCTTTTAACTGCTTGGAGTTACGAATCCACCTCCTGTTGTCGCCCCCTACCGGCTGGATGGTTAACCGTTCAGGCAAAGCAGCCTCACTTCAGTGGCTGTTCTAAACAACATTTATCAGGGACAGTGGATAGAATCTGATATTTTTCTTTTAAAAAAACAAACTTTTAGGAGTAGTTTTACTATACCGTACTTGATACTTTTACTTAACTAATATCATAAATTGTTTCTACTCTTACTTGACTGAAATTTCCGGATCATGTATCCACTGCGAGTTACTTAACCGAATGAAGAAAAAATATGTTTTAACCAAAATACATGACACACAGAAATAAACCTATAGTTT
This sequence comes from Apricaphanius iberus, assembly GCA_028564705.1. NCBI lineage: Eukaryota > Metazoa > Chordata > Actinopteri > Cyprinodontiformes > Aphaniidae > Apricaphanius > Apricaphanius iberus. The sequence goes on from JAPXFQ010000284.1 coordinate 3,080,922, forward strand.
ATGATAAAGTAAGACTTCTTGTGTGTACAAAAGCTTTGCTGTTTAAATGTAACTTTCAGTTTGGAGTTAAAAAAATACAGTTAATGTATATTCTCACTGGAAGTACTTACGTATTTACACTTTACCTACTGTAAGTAGTACGTTCATAACTTTTAAACATTTTTTTTTTAATGGTAAATGGCCTGTGCTTGTATAGCGCTTTATTTTGTCCCTACAGACCCCAAAGCGCTTCTAACTGCACTCAGTCATTCACCCATTAATTCACACACTGGTGAAGGCAAGCTATGTTATAACCACAGCTACCCTGGGGCGCACTGACAGAGATAAGGCTGCCGGACACTGGTTTCTTGAAACAATGTGTTGCTTCTGCCTTGTTTCTAGTATAATTTTTCTTTATAGTCCCTAACTTGTTTTCGGTTGGGTTTTGTTCTTCAGTTTCTCTGCATTCCAGTAATTTTTCCTCCCAATGAAAGGTTCCAGGAGTGTTGGCTCATACCAGATGTTGCACTGGATTTTATTTCAATGTTCCCTCATCCTACAAACCCTGATTTTTGCCGCAACATTCAGCTGGTGGAGCCAGTATCTGATGTTGACAAGATGGCAACATGGCTGCATCCTGTCTTGTGTCAATGGTTAAAGCTGCTGTGATGTTATAATGGTGTTATTTTCTTGGCCCACTTTGGGCCCATTACCAGCGCTTTTTGGCTAAATCGCATGTAATATGACTTCTTCCAATCAGAATGTGACAGTGGGAGGGTCTTGTCAGTGTGGCTCTGATTGATAAGGCACCCTGGCTGCTTGGACACAGGAATATCCCTTTGGCTGACTAGATAGCGCACATAACTCTCAAAGCGTGGGATTGAATCCCGACCGGGCCCTCTTTGTGCACCTTGCCACAAGGATTATTGCTGTTATTGAACCCTATGGAGGATAAAAACACGTTTTGGCTCTTTGAAAAGGTAACACGCTCTAGTTTCACCCATAGCAGAATCACTAATAGATATAAAAAAGTTATTTACTTTAGAACTTCAGACAAAAAAAAAAAAAAGAATTTCCTTGTCCTCGCCTAAATCTTGTTTGTGAAATTGAAGGTCTCTATAGGTATTTGGGAACCGAAACACAGTATGAGCCAACAAAATAACTTGTTGGCTACTCCAATTTAAAATGTGAAAAGCATATCAATAAGATTACATTTTTTACTCCAGTTTTTCTTGCGGGTATATCCAGGTGCTCATTTCATTCATTTGATGTGCATATTGTCAGATAGTATGATGGAGAGGCATGCACATGCCTGTAATGTTGTAAATAAGTTGGTATGTCTCGGGATGCAAATATTGGAATTGTCACAGATTAGGGGCAAGTTCCCGCCTGTCACGCCTCTGATTGGCTAGCCTGTTTGACTTATTACTAACTCTAATATTAAGGATTATTACCTAACCGTAACCTGAGTCATTTTCTAACCCAAACATTTGAGAACCATTGGCTAAACCTAACTTCACCGTTTTCCTAATCCTAATAATCAAGAACCAGTGCCTAAACCTAAAGTGATCCATCCATTTATTTGAACATTAAGGACCAATAACCAATCATAGTCCGCAGGAGGTGGGGGCTTGTCCCTGACCCTGTGACAATTCCAATATTTGCTCCCGGGATTGCTATATCTGCATGGTAAGGGACACCACTGTACCATCCTGACTACTTTTTCTGTCCATGCCCATCCCTTTATATTCACATCGTTCCCATCTTTTGATGGCTATGAAACTGAAAATGTTTTTTCGAATGTGAGAATGAGTTCACTGCAGTCCAACAGCCTGCAGTCACCAGACTTCAATCCATGACTGATGTTCTGCCAACAAATGGGCAACCACCACATGATGTTTTCGTGCTTTATTTGATGTTTAGTTTCAGAGAGATGGGTAAAAAAAAATCAAACTACTGCTTTCCAATGTTTGTGTCACTGCCAAATAACCGGCCATGATGACAATAAATGGGACATTTCATTTTTGTGATAAAATATTCAATAAAACTGCTGTTTACATTCAGGTATATTTATTTCTATAGTTAATACAAAAACACACAATAAGACAACAGCCCTGAGGCAGGAGGAAACCTCTATGAACGGACAAAGAACCAAGAGTAATTCCATGTGTTTTTATTCAGTTGACATTTTTTTTCATTTAAAATTAAAACAATCAGTATAAAGTGCCCCAAAACAGCAGCACAGTTCATGTAGTTTGTTTGCACATATATTTTATAATTTTATAACATTAAATATAACTTCTAAGTAGCACTTTGTGCCAGTAGACCATGTCAAGTCTTTAACTGGTATTACTGCAAACTCCCATTTTTCTGCATAGACGTTTATAATCTTATGGCAGGTCAGATAATCTTAACCCCTTTGTGCGTCTCTTTCAGGTTCCAGTCCATAAAGGCAGTTCTGTGTACATCTTCTCCTTTTCTCACCGCTCTCCTTTAGTCTGCTTTTGTTCGGCTGTCACTGTGCTTTGTTATTGGTAATATTGGTTTAAGACTCATAAGTAACTGTCCTGAGTCTGTGATTTCCCTACCTGCAGGTTGCTCCCACAGCCATCCTTCTTCCCTATATCCCACCTGGTAGAGAAAACAATGCTGAAGGAATGTGCAGTAAAGCTGGCTCCCAGAGATGACTTAGTTTCTGGCAAGTTCATGCAAGTCTCTATCCGTGCAGATCCAGGCAGCAAGATGCTTGCTGGTTAACTTCCACACTGCTGTTAGCTTTCAAAAGCAACACATTCCAGCCTGTGCAGATGGAGGCTGATTATTCGTCACATTGTGTAGCATTTATGTGTTGTAAGTTTCAGTCTTTTCACCCTTACGTTGAAAACAAACACATTACACTTCCTGAAGAAATGTATTTTCAGTTAATTTCTGCAAGGGTTCCTTTCATTGAGCATCCCAGTCGTAGTTTATAGGCAGTGAATTTCAGGACTGGATTAGGCATGTACTCAAATCCAAGTATCGGTATTGTATCGGTTCTCATCGTTCTGGTTATTTGACCACCATGAAACCATAACTCTGCATAGGCCATGGCCATCTTATCTTAGCTCTATATTACAGGAGCCTTCCTACCCCTTAAACTTTTTCACATTTTTATCACATCGCAACTACAAACCTTACTGTATTTAATGGGGACTTAATGGGGACTTATTGTTGAGCAGGGGTGGCCAAGAGCAGTCCTCAAGAGCTACTATCCTGCAACCCAGCCAGAGTTCCCTCATCGGCATTGGCTACTCATTTGATTCAGGTGTGTTGGAGAAAGTATGCATCTACAAATTGTAGCACTCAAGGATCAGCTTTGGCACCTCTGGCATGGAGCAACATACATTTAAGTGTAGTAATGTTCAGTCTTTTGTTTATTTACAGATCTATTTTTCCTCATTTTTGGGGAGAAAATGCAAAGAGGAAATATTAGATAAAAAAAACAATGATTGACTAAAAAAATGACAACATAAAAACATTTTATACATACAGATAGGATAATGAAAAAATGATGAAATATAAAAGGAAACCAATTATTAATAAATAGGATTGGAAATCAAATTGAAAATTAAATAATAGTGATCATAATAAATGAAAAATGTTAAAAATATCTTAATATCACAGTCTATAATCAAATCAATTAGGAAAGTTTTAATTTTTAAGATTCTTTTTGATTTATTAATTCATTTAATCCCAATTAAATATACTATTGTTTTTGCTCGCAACATGACATATGAAAAAGTTTAAAGGGCCACGAATACGTTTGTAGGACACCATACTTGTATGGTGTTTTGGTGACATTTTGTAAGACTATAATAATGGACAATGACATTATAAGTTTGATATCATGGTTTTTACAGGTGTTCTCCAGTCGTTCATGAATACCAGTTTGTTTGTTTTCAAACTGAAATAAAAGAAATAAAAACGTGACTTCGTACTGCCTGCTTATTATTTTTCCATTATTACATTAGTCTCATTTTTTCTTCTAGACCAGCTGGTGGACATAAAAGCAAGATGCTCTGTCTCAAAATAATTCACATATAAAGCCCCATTTTTTCATGCACCGACAACACACATTACTACACACATGCTCGCAGATGATAAAAACTCACGGCAAACCACATCTCCTTTATCTACCCTTTCTCCTTTCCTCCCCTCCTACCCTCTATGTCCACTCCCAGCATTATCCTCATGTACTCATAGACGACGTAGGACACGCTCACGGCTGGGACGATTTTCAGCAGGTTGGGGGAGATTCCTCGGTAAAGTCCGGCGATGCCCTCCTGCGTAATAATGTTGTGGAGCAACGGCAGCATTGAGAGTCGAGGGGCTCCTTTCACTGAAGCTAATCAGAAGCAAAGACGGGAAAGATTGAGTTAGGAAAAGATAAGAGAAAATAAAATAGTTTTAGTCTAGAATTAAAACATCTGGATGAGGACAGATCTTTGTATTTTAAAATGTATTATAGAATATCTGAGGGGGGAACTTTTGGTCCCCTTGTAGAAGAAATAAATTCAGGAATTACAGCTGAAGACATTGAATAGTTGATGTACAGAAACTGACACAACTACTATGTCAACAAGGGTCATCTTTAGTAGTTTAAGATTTATTAAAGGTGATAATCACATAAACCATCAAAGTAAGGGTTTTACCATTATTAACTGCATTATCTATTGAACATTTAGAAATCCGGCATGTGCTACTAAAATAAATAGATTCTAATTTGTCATATTTTTTTGCCATGGAGGTTTTTTTTAGCATTTGAGCTTCACTTTGAATGAACTAAACTCAGAACTGACTCATACAGTTCAGTGAAAATGTATTTTCTCTAGCTTTTGTTTCACAGCTTTTTACTTTTTTATTGTTGCACCTAAATGTTTCAGATCAAGCTAATTTTAATATCTGATGAAGATAACCTGAATAAAAATAAAGACAGCAGTTTTTTTTATTTATCAAGTGAAAATAAATTAGTTAAAGCTATTAAACTAACACGGCTTAATGTGAAAAAGTAGTTGCCTCTTCAGCCTAATAAGATGTTGTGCCATCCTAGAAATAAAAAGCCATTCAGAGGTACGGACCTGCTATATATACACACCTTCCCAGAAGTTCTGTTTTGTTTCCTCTGTTCACAGAATAAGTCTTGGATCATCAGGGTGTTTTTTGGTAAATGTGAGACGGGCCTTTGTGATCTTTTTAGCTAAAAGTGACCCTCACATGGAGGCCATTTTTGCCCAGTTTCTTTCTTATTGTTGAATCATGAACACTGACGTGAACTGCATCAAGTGAGGTGGTGACCTCCTGGATGAGTCACTGATGTACTCCAGAAGCAATTTTGGTTGGCCAAGAAAAAGTTCACAACTATTCCACGTTTTTTTTATTTGTGGCTCTCCCTGTGTTTTTTCTTAATAAAGTGTACTGAGGTCTTTTTCTAAGACTTAAACGACTCCTTGCTGTTACACATCAGGGAGGCATGGATAGCAAAGTTAAAATAAACGTAAAATGTGATGAATCCCTGGTAACTCATGATTTAACCAGGCAAAGTTAGTTTAGATAGCTTTTATCCCCTTCATAAATTAAATCCTCATTTAAAAAAGCTTTTTGTAGTTTATTCAACTTTCAGTTTGTTTATTTACAGAGCTCCAATTCAAACACACATAGACTCTAAACGTTTTTGTAAAGTTGCTTAATATTCCAATCCTATATCCAATTCAACTGGATTTACAATTGATTTTATATTTGCCTGATATGAAAACATGTTTGACTATTTCAAACCTTTGCGTGCAAGGTCCATATGTCAACATCAGGGCTCACCTTGTGCTTGCATGCGTGTGCGGATAAGCGCTAGAGGGTAACTCGCAAGCATCCCACACGTGCTGGAGACTGCACCGCATCCAACCAACACCATCACCCCTGGGTCAGGCAAGCCTCTGTTCCTGTTCAGCCACGCAAGCTTCAGTGTCTGTGGAAGAGAAGAATGAGTGGGAGGTAAACGGCAACGGGAAATGCACTGAACTGAACTGAGAGCTGTGTGTCTCTCTGACCTCGTACACAGCCAGGTCAATACCGGCGTAAGGGACGATGCTCAAAATGTTGGGAACGTAGCCCTTGTAGAAGGCTGCGGCCCCTTCCAGCTGCATGATCTGTTTGGCGCAGTCTGTTATTCCTGAGTACTGACCCGTTTTCCTAAGATTGAGACGGGTCTTCAGCACCTGACGCACAGACAGAGGACTGAGATCACTCACTTATAAGCAACCATAATGTTTATTCTGAGTTCCATCAAATTATTCGTGCATGTTTGACCCATTACCTCCATGGGGTAGATGATGGTCTGAGCTGTTGCTCCCGCCATAGAGCCGGCGAAAAACCTCTCATGAACCCTCAAAGTTCTTGTTTCGTCACGGCCACGCATCACACTCTTGATCTGTGCAGAATAAAAGGAATCAATGTTCTGGGATAAACGTCACTGCCAAGCATTTATGCTCTAAGATCTATGGTCTTAAGAAAATAAACATTCAAAACCAAAAAAGGTAGGCACTACAGGGGTTGGATTTTATATTAATCACATCTTAGTTTTCATCCCATTCATTATATTACAGGATGATGAACCTCTCTGCCTGGTTCATATGACATGAGTTAAATCACTATCTTAGATCCACAGTTCAGCTACTCCTGATTCTCCCTTAAGTCTAGTTTATAGTTCTCCATCTACATTGAAACGGATTGACACAACACCATTATCCATCGACGCAAGGCCTCTCCATCACCTACACCAGGACGGATGGAGTAGAGTCACATTGTCTAAAGCCTAGTTTATTCTTCTCCGTCAGCAAGTTTGCATTCAGACATAGACGTATTGACAGAGACATTTTTCGTTTATTGTTCCTTGTTTCTGTCTCTCCATTCTGTGTTGGTTTTTCAGTGTCGCAAAGTAATTCCTCACCAGTCAATGCAGCGTATGGCCACTACAAGCTTTATATTGAAAGGATCGTGACTTAGGAATTAGGAGTTCATCTTATAATTGGAGGATTGCCGTTTCGAGCCCTGGCCCAGACTTCTTGGTCGTTGTGTCCTTGGAAAAGACACTTCACCCATTGCCTACTGGTGGTGGTCAGAGGGCCCGATGGCGGCAGTGTCCGGCAGCCTCGCCTCTGTCAGTGCGCCCCAGGGCAGCTGTGGCTACAACGTAGCTTGCCATCATCAGTGTGTGAATGTGCGTGTGAATGGATGAATGACTGTAGTGTAAAGTGCTTTGGGGTCCGTAAACGACACTGAAATGGTTGGCAGACTCGCCATGGAAGGTTAGCACCCCCTTCTGTCCTGGACAGGAATTGCTTTGCAACACTGAAAAACGGAGAACAGAGACAAAGAAATGGAGGACTATAAACAAAAAACATCACCGTCAATACGTCTGTGTCTAGGAGCAACTTGCTGATGAAGAAGTATAAACCAGGCTTAAGACTCACTACTAGTCCAGAGGTTAGAGAGCGTTCTCGGTCAGTGCTCCGAAGCTTTGGGATTCATTTCCCCTCCAGGTTAGGCAGCCATCCTCTCTTGGAGATTTTAGATATCGCCTAAAATTTTTTATTTTACTCAGCCTTTTGATTCCTTTTTTCCAACTGTAAATATGGATGATTATTTTAGGTCATAGTTTCTTATTTGGGTTTGGTATTCTTAATTTTTTGCTCTTACTTTTTTTTCTACTTTCAGTATATTTGCCACTGTACAGCACAAAACCTGTAAGTATGGCTGAACGTGTTGCATTTTTTTTTTATAATGTTGTATTACAGATGCATTGAACTGGATGAAAAGTTTTTGTATTTCTCTTGGATTGACAACTATGTACTAAAACAGAGTCTGTATAACTTCACATCAATTGTTTTTTGTATTGATAAAGCTCCTTGAGATTGGGTTTGGTGAGAATTTTTGTAACATAAATGTTACAAGCTGCAATGAACCAAAATGAACTGAATGAAAATGAAATAAATTAGAACTGAGAGATTTGAATTGATTGGACTGAACTACATTGATATGAGCTGTATTGTACTGAACTTAATCAAATGAAGTAATAATTAAACCTAGAATATAGCTAAACTACTTTTTCTGAAAACTAATAGACGAAGATTTCAATGAAAAGAAAACACGGATGTCTGAGGACTATTCTGGTCAGACTGACATGCTGCCATCCACTTTGGTTTGGTTGTAGCGACAGTTTCAACCTTCTCATTACAAAGTTGGGTTGTTTTCTCTACATCTCAACATGCTGCTGTCTCTGCTTTCTCATAGATCACTAAAAATGGCTTTATTGAAAGTCTTTGTGTGACTTTACTTGCTTCCACCTGATGGGATGTCATTTCTCTAATCTTATTTCAGTTTATCAGACTTTTTATGTTATATTTACAGCTTTTTCCAATTCTTATATGTATTTTGTTGTTTAATTCCTGCTTTGCCCTGCCTGGTTTGGCTTTATGTTTGTTGCATTTTGCAAAGTACATAATAGCTGAGATGAACTCAAAGATCTGAAACCTTTTCAACATACACAAAATAACTAAGTATCAGGCACACCTGTGCAATAATCATGCTGACTAATCAGTATCTTGATATGGCACACCTGTGAGGTGGGATGGATTATCTAAGCAAAGGAGAAGTGCTCACTATTACAGATTTAGACAGATTTGTGAACAATATCTGAGAGAAATGGTCATTTTGTATGTGTAGAAAATGTTTCAGATCTTTGAGTTTATCTCATGAAAAATGGGAGCAAAAACAAAAATGTTGTATTCATATTTTTGTTCAGTCTGGTGTATTCAGTTAGAACTTTTTCCTTTATTTTTGGCATACAGTTTATAATATATCTGATATTTATTCATAATTGATGTCGCTCAGATTTGATTCAATAACTCATTGTTACTGTGTTTGTTTCATTTTATGGTAAATGTGAATAATACATTGTTGCACTTATATATATATAAATGTATCATCTTGTCTTGCACTTTGCACAATGTGCTGCTTCTTATCTTGGCCAGGACGTCTTTGTGAAAGAGATTTACTATTTTCAATGGATTTTCTTCCTGGATAAACAAAGGTTAAAAAAAAAAAAAACATCTGTCTCAGAAGTGTTCACCTTTTCATAAGCGGTGAATTTGATTGCAGTCTCAGGAGCGATTTTCAGGACATTGACCCCGTTTCCTCTCCACAGAGACCATGGTCCTCCTTCTTTCAGCATGTACTGAAACCCGCTCAGAGAATTCCCTGTAAAATCAGAGGAGCCGTGTACCTGGAAGAACACAGCAGGAAAAGTTATGGCAAGCTGAAACTCTAATCTGCAAAATCACCACACCGCAGGGCAAGACAAGTCTCTGTTTTTCAACCCTGATCCTGAAGGAAAACTGCCCTGCATGTTTTACATGCGTCCCTGCTTCAGCACACCTGATTTCAGTTGATGGCCGATTACCAGGCTTTTTGCTGAACCGCATCCATCTTAAAGGAGGGTCACATCAAAAACATGCACGAATTTAAGGACCGGGGTTTGAAAACACTCGGATAAAGCATTCATTTTCTGCTGTGTTTTACTGCTGACAGAACTGTAACTGGACCTGACTGACCTGTCTGAAGACTTTGAGGCGGTCTAATGGAGCAGTTCCAGTTCGGGATACAGATCCAGCAATGACTCCAGCCATCAGCTGCCGCCACACATAGCCAGACTTCCTCTCCTCTTCTGAAAACTCCTCTGGGACAGTCAGCTGCTCGCCTGTATCCAATATCTACTGAGACCATAAATCAGGAGCACAGAACAAATTTCAGGCATAATGTTTTACTGCGTGTTAGACCAACTGTAAGAACTGCTTTGTGGTATTCCCACTAAATACACCATCCCTGGTATTTACAGACGTTCTTCAAGTTCTGCATGCTCGTTTACCATTGAACGCTTCCAGAACCGAGCCACGTCCTCCATGTTGTTCAGGGGGTTGAACAGGAAGTGGTCCCGCCACTCGTTCCAGTCAATCGTCATGGTACCATCCCTGTCCATACTGAACAAAAACAACATTTGTCAACACACACACCGACATAGAAGCTGCAACTGTAATCTAAGCACAGATGAAAATGTATCTAGCAACGTTAAGTTTGAACACTAGAAAAACAAGGAGATCAGTCGGGCTGCATGGTCTCAGTCAAACGTCCAATATGCAACAATATTGGTGAATGTTGTGACGACAACATGTCCTCCAATAACTAAATGAATAAAAAGTGTAGCTGTAGACTAGGGATGCACTGATACTGATATCGGGGCCGATACCGTTGTCATATACTATATTGGCTTCGGTTAAAGTTAACCGATACTTAAAATGTGTAAACTCTGCAATAATTTTAAAGAAAATGTTTATTTTTCAATTGACATTTTAGTTTTGTGGTCATTTTTAGCAATATTTTTCTTTCTTCTATATAATTCACCATCATTTGTTGTAACGAGCAGAGGAGAAAATAAAACCGTTCTTCCAATTCATTGCAGTTTTTTGTGTGGTAGAAGTATTGGTATTGGTACTCCGTATTGACAAGTACTCAAATCGAAATATTGATGGTATTGTTGCATCCCTAATGTAGACCCTAGACCAGGGATCCCCACCTCCAGGCCTCGAGGGCCGGTATCCTGCAGGTTTTAGTTCTTTCGCTGGTTCGACACACCAAAATCAAATAATGGCTCGTTAGCAGGCCTCTGCAGAACTTACTGAGGAGGAAGTTAGAGAATTTGAATCAGCTGTGTTGGAGCAGAGACATCTCTAAAACTGGTAGGACATCGGCCCTTGAGGCCTGGACTTGAGGATCCCTGCCCTAGACAAAGAGTCTATCCAACTACAGGTTAATAAAAAAATACGATGATTTCCATCTCAGGTTGCCACAGTCACTTGCATTCCAATCTACACCCTTTTGACTACCGAACAACTACCGGTACTCTAACCACTGAGCCACACTCGCCTCATTTTGAGTGCACCACATGTTTGCCTCTTATCTTGCATCAGACAAAAAGTGTCACCAAATACGGATGGAGCCTCAACGCGTTGGACTTTAATATTAGCTAATATTTATTGCGGTCAAAGCAGTTTGTTGCGACATGCATGTTGCCCAAAAGTGATATTCATAATGATGAATTTCTGATAAATTGTGCAGCCTTTGAAACCTTCTTTAACTAACAGAACAGTTTATATGCTGCACATAGAGTCCAACGACTGGACAGAAGGAAGCCATGAAATGTGAAGACTGATTGATTCTAAGTGAAACAGCCGATTAAACGTAAATCAGCGGTGGTTTAGTTGTTTAATCACTTTCAGAAAGGGATAGGCGGAATGGACTTAAACATTCAGATCATTGTTTTAAATTATTTCTTGGGAATCCATGGATAATAGAAAACGTAAAATTCACTGCTGCGTTTTTCTAAGATTTTAAGGCTGGAATTGGACATCACTGCAGTCAAATGTCAAAAAACTGAAATTCTGCTCCTAAAACCCCCTCAAAGAACAGTCAATCATTAAATAGGCTACTTTAAGACTGCCTTAAATAGTGTTGTTTTATCGCTAAGCACCACACAATAACTACATTTATTGCTATTCATTATTGTTCATTACTGCATTCAAAATGTGTCACCACCCATTCAAAGGACTTATTGTATTATTATATTAATGAGAGACTGATGTTCTCCTGCCTTAGCTTGGGTCCAACTCCACAATTTATTCACACAATTCATTCATAAAGTCGCTATTCTGGGATTTAGCAAACAGAAATCTTTTCTGGTAACCTGCGCTAAAGCAGGAAAGGTTTAGGCTGATTTGATGTTTGTGTAAAAAAGGTTCTGTGCCCTTTTTTGTACAGTCTGTGTAAATATCTGGTTTGAGATGTATTGTGATGTGGAGAGTTGATGTGATGGACAGCATGGATGACAGACCTTAGCAGAATCCTAGTGGCATCTTCAAGACTAATGTTCACTCCGATGGTGTGCAGACAGTCCCGAATCTCTGATGCATCAATCTGACCTGCAGATACAGCAAAAAAACAAAACAAGAAAGAAGTAAGAAGACTTGGAAGAAAACGGTATGTAAAAAAAGAAGCACAGTTCATTCATCTTCCTCCTTCCAGCAACAGACCGTCATTGTTTCTGTCCACATGGCGAAACATGACTTTAAGCTGTTTCTCGTGGTTACGGAGATACTGGATGAACTCCTCGAAGTCCAGGACTCCGTCGTGGTTGGTGTCCCCAGCCTCTACAAACTGACAGTGGAGGGAAAAAAATTAAAGGCAGTGAACAATGGAGGCCAGGCATTTAGCAGAAACATTACAGCAGATCAGAGTTTATAAGCGTGATTATCAGGAATCTACAATTAGTGGAGAAGCTTAGTGCAGGGTTCATTTCTAAAACAATATCCTAATATATCTCATAGGTCTGAAAATGAAAAGAGAATGAGACAAACCTAACAAGACACATTCAACCATCTTAGTTGACAGACTGAGCCAGAATGATTAAGGTACTTCATATAAATCTGAAAAATTAAAAGTTATTTAGACAAATGCCTTGTTAAAAATGAAGGCGTAAAGTTTCTTATGTTTTTCAGGTTGACTGTTTGTTTGTTTACTTTGCCCAAAAAAAAGGCAGCAACAGCTGGATATGGGTCACTCTTTCTTCAAAACCTTTACAGAAAATAATCCATGGGTTTCACATATTTTTTTCCCCCCTTGTAGGTTTCATGTGAAAAATAACATGTTTAACATGTGATTTACATGTTATCCCATGGGGTATCGCAGTTTATTACCATGACAATGTTTCAAATTGACCGGAAATGTGCGCAAAACACAGGTGGTCACACATTTTTAACACGTTTTCACATGTGAATTTCACATGTGATTTTGTCCATGTGAAACCATGTGTTTTTTCCATAAGGGAAATGATTGCTGTTCTGTTAAATCAGTTCTGCTTTTCAGTAAAAGTCGCTGAATGTTTGTGGCCTTAATTACTATTAAATGAAAGTGAAATTATGGTTAGAAAGAGAAAAATTATTTTAATTTGTTGGTAACGATGTCACCTGGATCAACCACCTGTGCTGGCTGACTAAATTAGAATCCATCTTGAAAAATCCTGTGACAAAATCATTCCAAGGGCCGTGAATGGGCCCCTGGCCGCACTTTGGATTCCCTTCCCTTCTTTACTGGAAAACATATATACAAAAAACATACATACAAATAAACCTTAGATACTAAACAATAATAAAACACTGGACAGTAAAAAAAAATAATAATAATTAACCAGGCCTGTAGAAACTGAAGAAAATCTCTAGAAAAGATTTAACCAGACCTGACAATGAACCATACATGAAATATGAGGAGTACAACACAGATAAAGGTCCCCATTCTCAGCTTACAAGAACAGACTCCTGAGACAGAAATAACCAAAACGCTGCCCTTCACTTGCCCAAATGCAGAAACATTCACAGACAAATGGACACAACTCTTCTCGTGGCATGATTTTCACGAACTTCAACATTAAACACAAAACCAGAGGAAGGAAAAGAGGCAACCATAAGGAGAAACAGCGACCACGAGAAAAGCAAAGTGCCACAGACAGACTGAGGGGAGTTAAACAGTCTGTGTGTGTTCACAACACAGCCACTCTGCCGATGGTCCTGGACAACTGTACACAAACACACCAGACATCACAGGGTTCAAGGGAGTTTACAGGATGAAAACCCTACACACATAATTGAAATAGACCTCCACAGAAACCACTCAGTGCTCTGTTATAATAACACAGACATAAACGTGCTGCACACACACAGTCTGACGTGTAAAATGAGTCGCACCGTAGAAAGGAGAATATTGGTAGTTTGCCGTCAGCACACCATAATCTCCTCAACTCCTATTCTTCCGGTCATTATTACTCTCCAATTACAAAGATCCACTCGAGTCCATTAATATGGCACACTTCGAATATAGACAAACAATAATCAGCAAGTGTAGCAACAGATTACAGAGAAAATTATTAATATGATATATGGCACTTTGTTTTTTTGTGTGGAAATATATGGGGCGCCAAGTAAAATTTTCGTTATTTAGTAGAAATGCACTTTTTTTGAACATTTAGCTTCATTTTTCCGCATTTAGCACACTTTCATACATTTAGGAAGAAAATGTTTCTAAAATTCAACATTTACCAGCATATTTACATTTTAAAAATCTAAATTCTAAATATTATTTCGAAATGTAACATGTTAAATCTAAATCTAAATGTTAAATCTAAATCTAAATGTTAAATCTAAATGTTAAATCTAAATCTAAATGTAAAATCTAAATCTAAATGTTAGGAACATTTATATGGGGCGCATTGGACATGTTCATTAGAACATAGATTTAACATTTAGATTTAATGTTACATTTCGAAATAATATTTAGAATTTAGATTTTTAAAATGTAAATATGCTGGTAAATGTTGAATTTTAGAAACATTTTCTTCCTAAATGTATGAAAGTGTGCTAAATGTGGAAAAATGAAGCTAAATGTTTAAAAAAAGAGCATTTCTACTAAATAACAAAAATTTTACACTTGGCACCCCATAGAAATATTACGATGTTGGTGGGTTTGTTCTGGGCTTGGCTTTTGTTTTTTTGCTTTGTCTGCTCTGTGAAGGCCTCAGAGTTTAGTTAGAGAACAAACAGCACCACGAAGACAGAGGAACACAGCAGACGGGTCAGGGAGTATATCGCAGAGAAGTTTTGAACATCTCACAGAACACATTTCTATCAGTCATCCGAAAATGGTAGGAGGATAACAAAACTGCAAATCTACAATGACATGGACGTCCAGTTAAGCTTGTAAAGAGTATTTATTAGAAAACCAGCCATGGTAACTCTGGAGGACCAGGAGAGATCCACAGCTCAGGTCGGAGAATCAGCAGGTCGACTACCAGTAACCTGTAAATCTGTTTTTTATGATATCAAAAGAATGTTTAGGTATAATGGCCTTGTCAAAGTTTGGACCTAAATCCAATTAAGAACCTGTGGTAAGATTTGAACACTGATCTTACCAAAGGCTCTCCATCTTATCTGAATGACCGTGAACTATATTTTAAAAGCAAAATGGGCAAGATTTAAATTTTTAGATGTGCAAAGCTGAAAGAGAAATAATCCAAATCACTGCACTGGAGCGGTGGTTCTGAAAAGCAAGGACTCATTAAAGCTGGTCGAGGCAGATGGCTCCCGATGGGCGTGTCGTTCCCATCCGAGCTCTACCTATGGTCTTACGTGTTTTGGGAAGGTATCTGTGTGTACATGTGTTTGTTTGTGGATGTGTGCCAGTGTGTGTCTGTTTGGGAAATAGGGTTTTGAATGGGGAATAATTTTCATTTTGTTTTTACAATTCTGGGGAAGAGATGGGAATGTAGGTTATGTGGGGCAATTTTAATCTGTAAAGCACTTTGAGCTGCATTTTTTTGTATGAAAAGCGCTTTATAAATAAAGTTTGATTTGATTTGAAAATACACGCAGCTCTATTTGGGATATTCGCTTGCACAAAACCTTGAAAAATTAAGCGTTTTCTTCCACTTCACAATTATGCGCTGTTTTACACTGTTTTATTACAAAAAATCCATTAAAATACATTGCAGTCTGTAGTGTTTCCATGTTTTATCTTGACTGAATAAAGTTCAGAGTTTATGAATAAAAAAAGTGATTTTATTCACTCAAACACCTCGAACTGTGTTTTCCATACTAATACTGTTCCTGTCTTACAAACCACAATGTATCCAAAATAGGTTCAACTTGAGGATGATGAGTCTGTAATTTACTTTTTAAACTTTTTAACAAAACCTCAATTTTCTGTTTTTCTTTCTTTTTTTTTACATAACGTTATAATTTTATTATGTTTTTCTCTCTGATACAACTTTGTAAAGGTTTAGATTAGTACACTGGTCTCCCCAAAATATATTTTTTTAAATTCCCCCTCCTCCTTTCTAAAACTTCATAACGTACAAAAAAGATTCACTATTTAGATGTCGTTTAGGGGGGAGCTATTTACGACGGAGTATTAGGGCCTTTGTAGACAAAAGAACATTTTTTGGAGTAAATTACCACCAAAAAAACCCCCTAACATTTTGAGATTAATTTCACATATTTTTTTAAAACACACTACAATTCAGAAAAGTCTAAGATTTACGAGAGAAAACTCAGAAATGTCCATGATTAGAGGTATACATTTTTGATATGTAAACAAAGATATTTTCTAATACTGTAGTCAGAAATCTTCTGAAAACAAAAACCTCTATATTATCAGAAATAACTGAACTTTGCTAAGATTTTAAACATGTTAATTCCAACAGAAAATGCTAGTCCTGTAGGATTTAGGTGTTAAATTTACAGGATAGTAATCCTGATATTTTAAAAAGTGGTGGTAGTTACATGCGGCTCTTTTCCTGGATCAGAGAAACTTCTCTCGGGTTCAGACTGGCCAGACTCTAATGGGAGAAACAGAGAAGAAGAAGCTACAACACAGCTGCATCATTCTTCCTCTATTTGAGACGTTCATGGTAAGACTGAACCCAGGAGAAGTCGTTCTGATCCAGGAAAAGAGCCGCTACTGACACTTTTGAAAATATCCAGATACACATCTTATAAATTTACCATTTAATACACTGGCATTTTCTCTCTGAACTAATTGATTCTCAAGAATCTTCAGGTTTTCTGATTATCATTTTTTTCTTGAAAATTTCAGAAAATATCTTGTTTTTAATATAATAAATTTATGCTTTCAAAATTGCACATTTTAGACTTTTCTAAATCAGATAATTTTCAAGTATTTTTTTCCTGGAAAATATGTAAAATTATTCTTAAACTTTCTGGGATTTTGGGTGGACATTTACACCAGAACATTTTTATTTTGTCTACAATGGCCCTAATGCTCCGTTGTAGCTACTGAATCAAACTTTTTAACGAATATATTTTCTTGGTCTATGATATAATAAGTATATGCTGTTCCCTTCAACTCGAATATAGACTGAATTAGGCCTCATTCTTCCTTACCCTCTCCAGTGAGCCTTTGGAAAGTCCTCTGCCTGCCAGCCCCACCCGCAGCTCCAGGATGTCAATGTGTCCATCTTTGTTGAGGTCCAGCTGGTCGAACAACTCTGCCCAGCGCTTCTTTTTCTCCGGGTCTAGAAAGGAAGGTTCACTTTCCTGACACTGCACCCTTAGAAACCAAGTCGACCGCTGGGGTCCCATGACCGGTCGTCACTCAGAGTCTTGCTGAAATGCAAGAGCATCAGTTCAATAACTTTCACATTGAAAAATAAAAATTTTTCATACCTGTACACCAGGGGAATTATGCACTATTTGACTGGAGTTCTTAACCTAAGGCCCATATAGAGCCAGAGCAGTTGTAACCAAGGTTTTCTTCAACTATTAAAATCAATGCAACAAATCTATGAATCAAGAGGGAATTTTTGAACCGCAAAAAAATGAATGCGGCTATAACCAAATATCTTAACTCGGGACTTTATCACGACAAATTTAAGGCAAGATATTGAAAAATCTCACCTAAACTCTACGAAACTACTTACAGATGCCTCCGCAGGGCTTTGTGGTGGAAAACACATGTTTATTGGTATGTTTAGCATTGTGCTGAAACTTATGGCTTTGTCTAATTTAAGAGACTACAGCTACAGATTCAACTGAGAAGAAAGCTGAAGATGAAAATACAGCTTAATTGTAGTGTGACAGATAAGGATGCTGGTTTAGATGGGGTTGTAGCTTGGGGCGGACTGTCCTACTCCACAGGAGTCTGTGTTTGTGGAAAGTAACAACATCTACTCTGGTATGTGAGGTGTGACTTGACTGTGTGCAAAACAGGGCCGTGTTTCTGATTGTGTCATACATAGACCAGGATGTCAATATGCTGATTGGTCTCTCTTCTCGCATGCAAGATTTAACTGAAGAACTGTCTCAATCGTCTTTGTTTGAAATCCGACGTTCTGACCAGATGCCAGTTCAGGTTTCGGTCTACTCTATGTAAGAAGATATGGAGATGTAACACCAGTTAAGCTCATCAATAACAGGGGAAAACAAATCTAAACTTTGGGGGAAAAACCCTTAAGTATCTGTTCCCTTTACACTTGAACTCAACACAACCTTTGTACCTTGATCAACTTGTTAAACATGGTCACATTATTTGAAGGTTTAGGTATTTAGGCTTGGACAGGTAGAAATTTGAAGCTACAATATTACAAAGTGTTTCTGCAACAATTTTCTTCATAAAAAGCTTGATTTTTGTTGATGCCAATTCATTTTGCTTATGTACTGAGCTAGACCAGAATTTCCCCTGCATGGGACATTAAACAATATTTCTATTCTATTCTTTTGAATTGCTGCATGCCATTCCCCTTTACTCTCTGGCCATTTCCTGTGTGATTCTGTTCAAATAAACTCATCTAATGGCAAAAAATGTACTTGCCATTTGATAGGATAGGTATTTCTACTCTATTGTACTTTGAAGGGAGGGAAATATGTGTGAGTACATTAGGCACCAAACTGACTTTTGCCCAGAGGCCCCCTAAATCATCCAGCCCTGGTTGACACAGTTAACAACTGGATTAGAAATATTTCCCTTGTTGACTGTTGCTCAGTTGGGGAGTATTTAGGTCCTAACACTTCAGTACAAAAGGCGTATGATTGTTCTATTAAACCCCAAATCGAAAATTGTGTGGACAAACTAAAATCCTCGACATACGTTTTACTAAGAAAAAAAAAGAACAGTTATTGTTTTCAGAGATTATTCTGCCTCTGGTTGCTTGAGCGTTTAATTTCTGCTTCAATTATAGGATGATGCAGATACAGTAGCGAATAATGTGCAATATTTTCAGCTCACAGATGCACGTCTTGACGCAGGCTGCAATAATAATCGGGTATAATCTAATCCCCAAGTAGTTATGGAGGTTGTTAAGAGTCTAATTACAAAACCCAGCAGAGCCGTTTTCCAGCCGGACTCACCGTCTATCTGCACACCGCGCCTCCGCCGCCGTCCATAACCAAAATGCAGAGGAGGGTCGAGGCTGCGGAGAAACCAGCGGCCCCGGAGCTCCGTTCACTGGAACCGGGCGACACGGATCCAGTACGTCCCAGTGGATCCTGTAGGTTCCGGGTGTAACCCAGCTGCTCGGTCCGTGTTGGTGGATCTCCTTCAGACAGTTCTGTTCGCGAAGCAGGAAGAGGCGAAAGAAGAAGCCCGCTGGCGGCCAGTGTCGCCCTGCTTCAAAGCTGCCCCTTCCACATATCTCCTCTTTAAATGGTTCACACAGACGACTCACTTATTTTCTTCATGCATTTATTTACAAGAAATATTCAGAATACTTAGAATATTTTTTTACCACTAAAACAGTTCCCCTTTTCTTTAATGAATGCAAACATTTAGTTTACCTCCAGTTTAACTCAAAAAAGAAAACGTATATACAGATACTGTAGCTTTGTCAAGTTATAAGCTTAACTAACGAGATACAACACGCACAGATAATATTGCAAAGCTATTACTGTCAGTACTTCATGTCTTCTGCGCTGCAGGTTTCAGGTTTCCTCACATGATAGTTGACATTTCCCAACAGTCGCCCACTTCTCATAAGCAGTGAGGACATTAGCTGTTAAAACAGCTTCTTGGTGTCTTGCTGGGACTTAAAGGAACAAATTAGATGGCAAAGGGTACTTTTCTTTCAGTTTTTCCATCCTAGGATGGGCTGGATGGTTCTAATGGATGCAGAGTGCTGTGGGATGGCAGGAAAAGACAAGAAATAAGGGATTAACTAATAGATCCTAGGACAAAAGAAAAATGATTAAAAACTATTAGAATGGTCGTTCATGATTAATAAAAGAAGATCATGAGAAAGATCCCCAACTAGAGCAAACCCCACAGAGAAAAGGACACTAAAAAGACAGAGGGAAACCGAAAAACAACAACACTACATTCAGTATCAGAAATTAATGCAAATAAAAGTGACTAATGGGACAAATAATGACCAGAAGCCCAATCATCAGAGAAATTCTTTAATGCAGGAAACATTTCTGAAAGGATGACAAAACTGTCACCAATGTAGAGCGACGAGGAATGGATGCAAACTGCAGAGAAATCACGAAAGCCGGGTAGAGAAAAACTAAGGAAAGGCCTCCTGACTGCATGATACTGCCACCACTTTGCCGCCTTTGTAGGAGTTATGTACAACATTAGATGTCATCCTAAAACTGGATTTTTATCTGATGTGTGTCTGAGAGACGTTATCCTCTTGGCTGATTAGCATCTGCACCGCTTACTTCTTTGTTTACTAAATTCCCCGAACCACTGAGGCCTTCACAGAACAGCTGGATTTATACTGAGATTTAATTACACTCAGATGGAATATATATATATATATACTGTATACTGATTAGTCTAATTTTTAGCTGCCTTAGGAATTCATGTAAAATTCCTGCAATTTTCGCTCAAAGCGCTTTAAAAATGCACACCCAAACAAAGAATTAAGCCGTCCTTAAACTATTTGAAGTAGAAGCTTGGTTGAGGTAATTGTTGCATAGCAGACATATTTTATGTCAACCTATTTATTTTCTAAAAAGTACATGCTCTAAAAGGGGCCTTAGCATGCAGTTGTAGCTTCAAACGATGAGGTGGACGTTATTTTGCTTTTTTGAATGGTTTGACAAAAATATTTACTCTGTCTACAGTTATGATTTTATCCTTGATTTCCATACACTATTGGAATCTCAAAGAATCACAGCTTTCCTATGATGTATAACGCGTATGTGTACAGACAAATAAACATCAGATTTGACGAGGAACTATGTAATTTACCGCATAAGGGACGTAAAGAAGCTAAAGGGTTAAATTAGGTGACTTCTGAAGACAGAGGCGTTGGATTTTATTTAGGGGGTTAAAGAGTAAAAAATAATACTGGATGCCATCCTTGTAGATTTTTGTTTCTAAGAAATGTAAAAATATTTTCCTTTTATTTTAGAACTATGCACTACACTGTGTTGGTCTGTCAAATCAAATAGATTGAGGTTTGTGGTTTTATCTTGAGAGAAAATGTAGAAAATCTCGTTCTTTTAGAAGGTTTTGTGTAGTGACACTTCCCTAGGGTTACAAGGTCTGAACAATAGTGACATAATTGCTATTGCAGAGCTAAACATCTTGTCCATAACTCACTGAGTGAGGCTGCCTCTCCATCTGCTCCTTCGTCATCACTTCATTATCTTTTTGCAGAACTCCACTGGTTGATCCATGTTTTGCAGAAACACGGACCTTTATGAGGCTGTCAGTGTACCCTGACCAAACACACACACACACAAACAGCACTGTTTCTTTGATTTGCCTTTCATATACACTAACTGCTTTGCGTCTCCTGTTGACAGGCCTACCTGACCTGTGAGCATGTTCCTCATCTGTTCCCTGTACAGCTTCCAGCTCCACACCTGCTGCTCTGAGAACAGAAGATTGACAGATTAGATCATCCACATGACCGCCACTGTATATAAGAGCAGCACGTTGAAGCTGAGGAGACAGACTGACAAACAACTCTAATAATATTCTGCTTATAGCTGATTTATAAATATGTGTAAGGGACTCTCATACCTGCCTTCCTCCTGCTTGGAGAAGTAAGTGTTCATCTAGGATTTGACGTGAAGACTTTGCTGCGTCTGAATAGTTTAAAATGGCATTTTGTGCGTTTCAGGGCAAAAGGGATGCGAGTAAAGCTGAGCCACCTGGCTGAGATCCACCACAAGCAAAAGTAACGAACTCAAGCCTGTTGAATCTGTGGTGTTACAGCTGAATTTCAAAAATAATTTCTGCCTAATTTTCAGGGTCCAGGACGGAAAAATCCTGCAGGATCTGGAAACTCTGCTGAACAGCAAAAGTAAGACTTTTCATTTCTGCTTAAGGTTCTATTCATAAACATTTTGTTTTTACATGGCTTTTGGTTATAACCCCTATATTTCTTGAAATTTGACAACAAATCTTCACATCTAACAGTGCAGGTCTGCACACATTATGCAAAATCAACTATGACAAAAACATTTGAGGAATATGAGCTTCTCGGGCTCAAACTCAACAGCGTGGTTTGAATGCAAAGAGAAATTTGCTACATTTAATTAGAATGGTTTTGTTCAAATAAGTTGTTTGATTTTTTAAAGAAGCTTCTACATTATGGTTCTTGTCAAGTTTATGTCAAATCAGACAAAGTATGCTCATTTATCAGAACAGGTCTCATACAAAAAAATAAATCAGAATAAAGTTTAACCAAGTAATGCTTAATCTTTGATTAGGTACTCATTTCAGAGATCACTATTGGTAGTAAGTTAGATATTATTTAGGCAGCCTGTTCAGAAAATTCAAAACAGCTTGTAACATTTAGGTATTGTTCTTTATATTCAAAAATATAGGTTTTTTTTTAAATCACAATGTAATTGCATCAAATTATCTTTATAACGTTTGCATAAAGCTTTCAAAGAAAAAAGTATGAGCATGAATGTGCATGTTGGATTTACTTGTTTCTTAGCTTCCTAAATCAGATTTTAGATCTATACATGTATATATACAAACATAAATTTATGTCTGTATGTCTTTACTTTATTAGTGTCCACCATTAAATGGCAGCCCTGACAGATTTGAGCAAAACAAACAAAAAATTTCCACCGAGCCATTATTTCAAACCGGGAATTTTTGGAAAGATAAAACTTCTAATTTGAAAATTAAAACTAAATTATCAGTCTTAATTAGTGGCAACCCAGACTATTTCTAATTTTAAAAAAGGTGACTAAAGCATGTTTTCAATTTGTACTCTTTAGCTTGAACTGAACGATTATCTCTTACATTGGACATACTCATGGGCTGACAATGAAACTTTTTCTATAACCAGGCTTCAGGTGGAAGATAAAAGTGTGTTGATCTTCATAAATCAGAAAATTGGTAGGATACAATAAAACAGAGGATTGCCTAAACTTTTTTAATTCAATGGTACTGGCAGGGATAAAAAATTAAAACAGCAGAAACGGAGACAAAGCGAAGTTTAAATTGCCACAATGCATTTTGAGAAGGATAAGTGTTGGAAAAATTATATTTAAGTTATCATTGATTCATATATGAATTATGTCTTGGCCTTTATATCTTCTCTTATAGCCACTTCTCATCCTACTAAGTTTAAACAACAGTTTAATTAGATCATGCGTGTTGGAAACTGCTGCTGCGTGGTTAGTTTCAAATATTTGAGGGACTGTCTGCGTATGAAAGTCATTATCATTTTACGACTCACCCATGTGAGAAACCCCAATTTGTTGAGTTTTTAAGAGTGTGTGATCTTTTGATGTTTTAATCCTGTGAATTCAATAACGAGACATGGAAAGACAGGCCGGTGTTACACCAGAATCTGTGACCCTAGGGAGCTTAGGTTTAGGCAATCTTTGCTTTTGGTATGCTTAGGTTTAGGCATATTTAGCTTTAGCAGGCCAGACACTTATGATTAGGGAAAGGACTCTGGGTACGGGCATAAAATTCAAATTTGATGACTCAACTCAGAATGCTTAGACACGCTAGGGTCACAGATTCTGGTGTAACACAGCCATCCATTTTAAGGCTGTTGTGTTTTTTACCAGAGGCTAATTGGGGATCGTCTGTTTTGGTGATCCAGATAAAACAACTATCCCCAAAGATATTGGATTTTTTTCATATTTATTATAGGAAATATTTTAGAATACCTAATGAGTTCTTGTATTATTTTTTATTTACTTCTAATAAAAACAAATGTGTTCAGAAAAAAGGTATATTTGAGGGTTTTTTTTTTACTGCTAAGTAAAATTGGCAAATTTGTGAATTTTCTCAATGTTAAAGTGGGAGGAACAAAAAGAGTTTTGAAGGATCCAGCAGTCACTCCATGTACATACAGAGAGAGAGAGCCATCTGATGTCAGGAGCCTGACCTGCTGCTTGTGCCTGGAGATCTGGCTTTTATTACCTCACCCTGTTGCATCTCTCTGGGCAATGTTCTCCTTTCATGTTTAAATCTAATCAAACTCTCTAATTTTGACAATCTGTGGAAGATCTCCCTCCAGGTTAATTTCCTCTCGCTGCTGCTGCTTTCTCCCCATAAATGCATCATTGTCCTCTCAGTTGGTCTTCAGGCGTTTCGAGGGTTCCTGCGTTCAGAGTTCAGCGAGGAGAACCTGGAGTTCTGGCTGGCCTGTGAGGAATACAGGGTTTCCCCATCAAACGTGCAGAAAACCAAAGCGGGCAGCATCTACAACCAGTTTATCAACCCCGACGCCCCACTGGAGGTCAGTGCAGCGCTAAACCTGTAGGACGTTCAGGAATCATCCGGATTGTGTTGGACCTTCGGTTTTTGTCCACCTCAGGTGAACCTGGATGCTGAGACCCGTGAGGCTCTGCTGAGCATGATGGACTCCCCGTGTGCAGACACCTTCAACAAAGCGCAGCAGAGGATCTACACCCTGATGGCCAAGGATTCCTTCCCCAGGTTTCTTCGCTCCCACCTCTGCGCAGGGGCCATCAAGGCTTGTTAAACCTACTGGCTTTAGACACTCATCTTTGCTGCTGTACGTTACTGTAATGCATCATTTATTTTAGCAGCTTATTTAGTCATGTAACAGTCTATAACATGTTGTTATAAACAGTAGCACCATAATCATAAAGCTTAACCCTAGATGAATAAGTATTTCACCTCTAAACTGCATGAGCTACTAAAGTTTAACAAGCTTTAAATAAAGACTGGATTAAAGAAGTCTCTGAATTAGCTGTGCTGTGATTTCTTCTACACAGCTGGACAGATTAATTTGTCAAGTGAAGCATTAATTCTACAGAAATGCAAATTTTAGGTGTCAGATATAGGACGTTTTTTGTCCCTTTTTATTCTGACGGTTTGGTTTTAGTTTCATGTCCAGATCTCGTCTCTTTTGTGTGAGTCGGCTTCTGCAGACATCCAGTGTGAAAAGATGAAATTCTGAAAACAGAAGCAAGATGCATCAGGAAGCATTTCTCTCACCTGTTTTTAATTGTACAAAAACAATCAACCGACTGAAGGAGGCTAGAGACACACTGAAGTTAAAATAAGAAAAACTCTGAAGGAATCCTCTCCCCACCCAACAGAGGTTCCATTTAAAGTCCAAAAGTACGGCCTGCTGGGATCCAGGCCTGCAATGCTCCTATGTGGAGCTGGTTCCAGGACGAGTAGCAGCGGGCTTTCCTTTCCCCTCAGCACCTTTAACCACAGCCAGGGGCTTGTGGAGGGAGGAGCTGGCCTTCTGGGTCACCTCCTGCTCAATCTTGTTCCTGATGGCAACCTCCAAACCCTTCAGGGAACCAAAGAGTGTGAGTGAATGAAGAGGTTTAACACATCTCAGTGAGATCAAAAATAATGA
The DNA here is from genome assembly GCA_028564705.1 of Apricaphanius iberus. NCBI lineage: Eukaryota > Metazoa > Chordata > Actinopteri > Cyprinodontiformes > Aphaniidae > Apricaphanius > Apricaphanius iberus. Next base: position 3,106,372 of record JAPXFQ010000284.1, read on the forward strand.
AGATTTTATTTTATTATTATTTATTTTTTTTTTACATATAATACTAAAACATTTTCTCACCTTCTTTAGCTTCTGTTGCTGAACCACGTGAGCCTTTTTAGGAGCGATAATCCTGCCTTTAGAAAAATAATAAGGACGTAGCTTAAATTCATCTCTACGTTTGCTTTGCAATACAGGTGAGCAACTTATTACACATATTTTATCAATAACCTTCTAAAAACAATTTTAAGTGTAGTTTAAAACACAAGTGTAAAGCCTGTACGCAAAAACGTGTTTGGTCACGTTTAGCTCAGATCGGGCTGTTTTCCCTCCACGGATCTAAACTTCGGGAACTATTAAAGCAACAAAGTCATACCTCCTTTCTTTGGTCCTTTCTGTTTGTTTTGGTGGGGTTTCTTGGACGCTCCTGGACGCTGAGCCTTAAATTTATTGGAGCCTTGAGCCATTTTTACCCCCAAAAACAACGATTCCTTCTTCAGTCACACATCCAGGAGTTTTACGCCTGTTTATTTTTGCTACCGCCCCCTGCTGGTTTATTGGAGCTACACGAGACTTTTTCAAATCGAGGGTTTCTGTTTTCTGCGCTCTAAAAAAAAAAGTATATATATATATATATATATATATATTTTCTAAAAACTAAATAAAATGTATGTGATATTTTTTAGAACACTTTTTATTTAATGCCAAAAATTTATTTCCGTATAACATATTTTTTTTCTTAAATACAGATACATCTCAAGAAGGATAGTAAGATAGTTGAAAATTATCTTCAAAGATTTATCCAAAATCTTTGGAGTTATTGTATTTAAGTCTTAATTTGAGTAACAAATATTTTAGTTTGTATCGTCAAGTCAGCAGTGAACCCAGTTAACTGATGTTCTTTAGCGAACTGAAAGGGTGAGTAACATACAGTGGGAAAAAAAGCATTTGTCACTTCAAAAGCTTAAAATTCAAAGTACTTTATTGGTCCCACAGAAAAGTTCAAATGTCATATCTCATATTATTCAAGGTTCTTCAAAGAGTTGTTATTGATGGCTGTGGGCAAGAAGGATCTCCTGTAGCGGTCTGTATTACAGCAGTTCTGAAGAAACGTCTGACTGAAGACTGTTGTTGTAAAGCAGGCTCATGATGATCAGGGTTGACCATCATTTTCTTGATTTTATGAAGAACCATTCTTTGCACCATCATTCACATAAATGTTTCAGATCAAACTCTTTATATATATATATATATATAACAGGAATATAGATGGGATGAGGCCTCACAGGATCTCAGTTGAGTTTAGATTTAATAAAAAATAATAAGACTGGAAAAATCTGTATCTGTAGGTGGGTTCAAAGGTAAACAGCACTATGATCACAAAGGCCGTCTCACTGTTAAAAACAAACATCTGTATCCATTTGCCTCATTAAATCCCTTAACATGTTCTGAATATGCACTATAGAAATAACTCTTTAATTTTTTTCCTCAGTTTGTCCTACAACAACCACTGATCTAAATGTTTTTTTAATCAGGATTTTATTTGCTAGACCAGTTTCCCAACCTTTTTTCCTTGAGGACCCCCTAGCCTGTGTTCCCTCCCCCAACACCTACACAGATCAGCGGTGATTAATTACATGCCATTAGCAAAAATAAACAGCAATTGTGGGTTATTTTTAATGTTTTACACTGTAGGCTGTATCGCCAATTTGTCTTTTACTGATGTATTTACAATGACAATTTTAGTAACCTCACACCATCAGCTGTGACTAAATCCTAAAGACCCTCTGGGAGCTACAGTGAGCTCCTTGAGGATCCCGCACCCAAGGTTGGGAACCACTGTGATAGAGTGAAAGTGAGGCATCATTATAAAGTGGTAGGTAAATAATCATTATGCGCATAAAAAGCTGAAAAGTGTGGCTGGCATATGTATTCATCAACTGTCATACTTGCATTAAATCTACTGTTTGTGTTTTTAGGTTTGAGTGCTTTCCATAGCAAAGAAGACAAATAAAACATGCCATTTCACTGTGGTTTTATTATTTTTCTGTATGGATGTGAAAGAGAAATCTTTTCATTCATGACAGCCTTCTATTCATATAAGTATATATATATATTTATATATATATATATACAAAAAAAGAATCCAATTTGAAAACCATTTCCACGTCACAAACATAAACAGATCGAGCGATTATCGATAACAATGAAAAACTTTCACGTAAAAGAGGCCATGTGAACATCACTAATTCATTAGTCGATAACATCTGAGCGCCTACTTTGATCAACGTGAAAACTGGATTTTTGGCACCAGAACATGTTGGTGTATCTAGCTTTCCAACACCTCAGCATACTGATGCAGGCTCAAAGACGTCCTGGGAAAAAAAAAAAAAAAATCTAGCATAAAGTAACAATGATTCAACTGACACCCAGAATTTAGACAGAAAAAATAAACCACTTTAAAGATCCGGTAAGAATTTCAGTCCAGGTTTGTTTTCCTAAAATCGGTTCGCTGTGCTGTAGCCTGGTCCACCGGATGCTTGTGTTCAGAGTCGGAGCAGGCGGACAGAGAGGTAGTGTGTTTGGCTGGGGAGGCCTCCCCAGCGTGGTGAGGCCTCACCAGTGTGGTGTTCTAATGGCCTACTCACAAAGTCACAATGATCATCAGAAAGTCAAACAGACCACAGTGAGACAGGCAGAATTACCGTGAACAAAGAAAAACAGATGAGGACTTGTGAAAGATCTAATGGTCTCATAGTTGCTACATGTGGAGCATCGCAGAAAATATGTGCAAAACAAGAAGAAACATTTGTTCTTTACGCTCACGTTTGACCTATATTCGTGAGCAGAGATTGGATGGGAGAGAAAAACGAAGTGAGACAACTTTACAGTATTCGAACGACATAATCACAAAAGTTTTTATTTTTTTTTCATATTTTTTCTGGACAGAATCTCTGCTTTAAAGTTGCAAGTTAATATGAAAACAATAGCAAAATGTACAAGATAAGGATTATGGTCTAGAGGTTTCGTACTCGGGTTTTATTTTCACTGTGTAACAGCAACAGACTGATTGTCTAAACTACGCTGTGTTTTTTATTGAAAGAAGCCACTGATATTCGTAGCATTACAGTGGCTTGGTTTTCAAAATAAAAGTCCACCATTTAAACAACTTCTGGCAACAATTCAGGATTTGTTGATTTTTGTTGTCGTTATAAAGGTATAGACTGAAAGAATGTCGGACAAAAAAAACCCAGATATTAGGGTAAATCATTTCTAATAATGGCACTGACGTTATATATGCAATATTCCAAGAATTTGCTCAAATAGAAGCCAAAAGCAGATTAACCCACCTGATGTACGCTTCCTTCTAGTAATCAGTTTCAGAAAGGTAGCATAAGTTGTTAAATAAAAAGCTTCACCTTGAACGGTTTGGTATTTTCCTTCTATAGCTACATCACACTGGTACACATATAAAACAAAATGTCCCACAATCTATTTTTTTTTCCTAACAGAATGTCCCAAAAACATCAAGTGAAAGAAATGTAATTTTTCCTATTATGTCGCCCCTAATTTTGCCAATTTTGACTGGCTGCAGAAGTCTGTTCTCGCATCTGGGAATGAGGTCTAGTTGCAGGACCAATGGGACGGGCTGACTGTTGTGGAAGGTGAGCGAGAGAAGCTGAATCGGCAATATCAACTAATAATCTTTTCCTCCACATTTATTTGTATTAGAAGCAGCTACTGATTAGATGCACACAAATACCCCCATTACAGATACAAACCACCAGAAAAACCTCCTTCATACAGTTTTTACTGTGTTGTGCGCTGCGGCCATACTGGATCTGAAATCAAGGTCGGCCCAGATTTCTTTCCAAATTTGAGGGATTCCCATCTAATTTTTAGGACTTCTGAGCATTTTGGTAGAGGTAGTGTAATTATTTGAGGCAGCTTCTCCTTCACTGGAAAGAGCAAAGCATATCAGCAAAGCTCTGTGGAGCGATATATGGAGAACAGCAGGAATCAACATCTCTAGTCTTCAAGTCTGAACTCTATTCTCCATGATCGAAGTGCATGCCGCTCCCGATCTGCCAGAATATCCGGAAAGGAGAGAGAGGAAAGGCTCCATCAATGTCCTGATCTCAGAACAGATAGAGTTTATTCCTTCAGTTGCTAAAAGCCTACAAGGGACAGCAGATCCCAGTGGTTTCCTGACTTTCAAATACACTTTGTTCAACTGCAGTGTGACGTCTGTCATATATCCAAGCTCAGACTGCAGGGGCTAATCAAACGCAGCATTAGCAGACATCTCCAATGATTCTTCAACTCCTAAAATGCTCTCAAAAGAAGAAACACTGATGGTTACAGGTCAAGAAAAATTGTTGGGGTCATAAATCTTTAGGTCTTACAAAAAGGGGGACACAGTAAATCTGTTTAGACTTAACTAATGTGATCACATAATAGCCATTCACCATACTGCCAAATATAACATTTGAAAATTAGTAAATGTATACAAATCTCAAACTTTTCTTAATTATTAGTACCAAATTATCTTAATATCCTCCTTCCCGAAAAACAAAACGAAAACCCAAGGCTAAACATACAATAAGTACAGAGAAAACCATTTTCAGTGCTTCACAGCTTCATGTTTTACATAGTCATGACTTAAACACATCAGCTGAATTTATGAGGAGGGACGAATCCAAACAGTTGAAGCACATTCTGAAGTGAGCAGAAAGGCAAGAAGTGACCGACTGAAGTCTGAAGCCCTCAAACTGGATCATGTGTGGCAGAGAGAGGTTTTACATTCAGGTTGTTGATGGTGTCCCTGTGTTTGTTGCAGTTTTAACGCATACTGAAAAAAAACACTCATTGCACTTGGTATGGTAAATGGCCTGTATTTGTATAGCGCTTTGTGTAGTCCTTACGGACCCCAGCACCACCGGGCCCTCTGGCCACAACCAGTAGGCAACAGGTAAAATATCTTGCCCAAGAATACAACAGAGACAGTCGGAGCTGGGGGCCGAACCAGCAACCTTCCAATTACAAGACGAAGTCCCAACTCCTGAGCCACTGTCGCCCCAATCCATCAAAGCAAATTTTTGTACTTTCAGTTATTAATGTTTCAGCTTTAGCGGAAACTGCTACACTTCAGGGTGGTGTTTTCATTTCAGAAGATCCAAAAAGATCTATTCAAACTTAATTTTTTCCTAAAAATGTTTTCTTTCACTTTACTTTTTCGATTTGAGCAAATGCTGGTCAACGTTAAGGGCCATCGTCTTTCATTTGGACAGATCTGGGTTCGATTCGTGAGTTTGTGAGGATGACTGTGTGAATATGTGGATCAAGTGCAAATCGCTTTCTCTTCGGTATGAAATGTGAATAGGATTTTTTAAAAATATAAATCCAGCCCATTTATCTTATGGTAGAGGTAATGAGTGGACACAAGTCAAAAACGCGAAATGTTGGAATCTGAGGACATCTAAAAGATGGATGGCAAACCTAGAAGAGGCAAAGCCACCGAAATCCAGGACAGACCCAAATGGACACCTTCATCTTTCATCATCTTACATCTTTCAGTTGATAGAGGCTACCATTTCTTTGTTTTGGGGAAAGGCCTTTAGAGAATCATCTTGATGTGATTAAAAATACTATTTTGTTTTAAGTAGATGTACGAATAGACTGGCAGAGACTGGAGTAGAACAATTTTTCTTGAATTGGGCGATAACCACCAGTTTCAAATCATTAAAAATTCCAATCTTTGTAAAACAAAAGTTTTAAAAGAATAAGAATTGTTTCTTATTTTTATAGTCTTAAAAAACCCAAATGGAACCAGTGAAAACCTGAATTGGCAGGTCAGTACTTTAAATAAAAGCAGAATTTGTCCATCACCAAAACTATTTGATGGCTGCCTTTAAAAAACAAAACTTTATGTATTGACATTGTATATGAAATTACAAAACTAATGGGTGAAAAATATTGAATTAAAACCTATGGTAGCTATTTTCTCTTTTTTGTTGGAGTAAAAAAAAAAACTGATATATCCGTAATGATCATACAATTTTAGACAAGTCACAGGTGAAGTGGTAGTGAAACAAAACCTCCGTTTTAGAGTGAACTAATCCGTTAAAAAGGATTAAATAAAACAGCCCCAGCCTCCTTGGATCACTGCAGAGTGTTGGTCTGTCAGGATACATGTGTTTGTGTTTATAGGTATTACGCATGTTTACATGTGTGCTATATAATAGAGTACAGTCAATGAGATGAAGATGTGAAGTGAGGTATTAATATAGCCATGTCCTGTAAAAAGGTTTCGGCTGATTGGTTCAAATATTTAACGCACTGCTTCAAAAAACAAGTTTTTATTTTTACAGAAAAAAAAGCTATGTGTAAATGTCTATAAGCTTTAACTCCAATTAGTCCTCTAGACCAAAAGTTCTACGTTGAATAACAGAAATTAAATGTTAATATAACATTTCAGCTGGCAAATTGGGTTTTAAATAACCATATTTTGTTTTGTTTTTTCCTAGTAGAGGTTTGTTTTCTACATATGTACACACTACCAGCAAGAAATAAATATTTACAAGTGGGTAGCAGCATTCTGGAAACCACGACTGATATGTTATCGAAAGAGTCGTGTCCACCTTTTTTTTTTTTCCTTTTTCTTTGCTTCAGCTTAGACTCTAGAAGTGTTTTTTTTTTTTTGGCCAAATTGAATTATGACGAGTCCAGCTGAGCTCTGTAGGCTGCAGAAGCTGTATCGAAAGAGTTAAAGAAAACACAAAAAGGAAAATGAAATGTGGCATGAAAAAAAGTGAGACGTGAAGGCTACAGAAAAAGGATTTAAAAGTAAGGAGAGACTCCTCGACTCCCTGCAGTGAAAAATCCTGGGATTTGTTTTGTTTTTTTGTTTGTGGCTGGCAGAGAAGCTAAAGATTTTTAGACAGTGCACCACTGACACGTTACAGTGACGCGTGTTGATTAAAACCAAAGTAAAACCACAAATTTGGCACCCTCGGTGAAAACAAGAGTGTCTTTAAGAGTGTGTGACGTGAATGCGCAGTGGTGCACCGGAGCCAGCGGGGGGGTGCTGGATCGGTGTTTAGAGGGCGGTGAGGCGGCCGGTGAGCGCCGCCTGGAGCTCAGACGGGAGGAAGACCCCGAGCTCGGTGATGATGCCTCCTGTGATGAGCTGGTGAGGCGTCACGTCGAACGCCGGGTTCCACACTTCGATACCTGCAGTCAGGGAACGCTGGTTATTGTTTGACAGGATTTTTTTTATACACATGTATAACTAGAATGCCTGCTCCTCCGTACTCCCATTTCTTCCTGCACTTAGTTTCTATTTATGAATATTTATTTTGGACTATCTAGGGGAAAATTAACCTGAGATTCAGTCATTGGCTAACTACCATCTTTGGAGTCCTTAAAACGGATTAAACAAAAGATGTAGATTAGAAAAGCAATCAACTTCTATTCTCAACCGGAAAACTACTTTAAAAAAATTGGTTTGGAATGCACGATCAATCGATAGAAGGGGAAAATCACTTAAATATAAAAACAAAAGAATCATTTTTTTAAGCAATTAGTTTTTCATTTTATCTCCCTAGTTTACCAAGATTACAAAATCTTGGTAAATATTTCGATATATATTCCTGTTATGAACATCTAATGCTGTCAGACTGTTTAACTGTCTCAATGTTACCATGAAAAACCAAAGTTCATACACATGGAATATATTTAGCAACAGTTTCTGCACTCCAAACAGTCCTTTGCGATGCTGATACACTGACAATAGATGACGCAGCTTTTTTGCTGTCGGCATATGTGATCATTTCTATGGTCTACCAGACCTAGTCTTCCTATAGACAACGTATGAACCACTACTACAAATCCCAGAATGCTTTGCTGCTGTTTTAGCACATCAGTCATACGTCTACTTAACTACAGGGCTTTTTTTTTTTTTATATTATCATTAAAAATCATTTGATGGCATTACTTTTTATTTAGAATATTTGTATGAAAACAGATGGAATCTGGTGTTTTATCATACAATCAGATACCATCCCATAACTTACTGTAATAGCATTTATGACAAAGCAGCAAATTATTATTTTAGAATAATTTTCGAACTAATTGTAACATGACTGTCAAGAGAAAAGATAAAGAGCACAGGAATGTAGAAGTACCAATCTATCGGTCTCTGCGAATTGTTCTTGTTGAAGCTGATGTAATTACCATGGTTTCAGTGTAGCATAATTAAAGAGAGTAATAAATCGAGTCGTTTGTCCTCAGTTCACCTAAAAATGGTCCCTTCTCACGGACTCTAAGGACCTCATTTGTACTGAACCTAATCAAAGCGTTTGCTTGGTCTTCAACTCAGCAGCAAAAGACCCTAATCTCAGCTCACATGGAGACCTTTAGAAGTCCTGAAGTCCGAGGCGTAAACCTGACTGAACTCTAAACACCAATTCTTATCAATGTAAAACAGACCAAACTTCTCTTATCCCTGAACTATAGTGTACATTATTTTTTCTTCTAAATGTCTGATGTTTTTGCTGCCCCAAAAACCCAAATATTAGTTTTTATCAGCTAATCTTTGGGATCAACAGCATTAAAACAACACAACGCTAAACAGGCCAACAACTTTGAAAGTGTGGTATATGGCCGATTTAGTCCTTCTTTTACAAGTGTACCTTCCTGCAGTTACCATGGCTGAAAAGGGGACCCCACTTTATGCAATCCATACAGGAAGTCTCAAGTGAAAGTTAGTTAAACACAGCTGCTCATTAAATTGTAATGTTAACTTTTATGGATATAACTGCTCCTACAAGTTGAAATAAATGGATAGATCACATTAGGTTTAGGCACCGGTCCTTGAGGCAATGCTCCTTGAATGTTAGGGTTAGTAACAAATCAACCAGGCTAGCCAATCAGAGACGAGAGAGGCGGGACCATGCCTTTTAACAATTCGGTATGGACTAAAGAGGTAGATTTATACATATCACAATCCTCTAACAAAAAGGGCTCTCAGAACAATTGTATACTTCATTTGTCTTCCTATTGTAAACCTGAACTCCCTTTTATAAAGTTGTTGGGGAAAAAAACATTTGGTTCGGACGCTCAATAAGCAACACATGCATCAAACACAGAAGAGACTTCTGCTTGGGACTTTTCTTTATTTTTTTTGTTTGTTTTACGGCGGTCTCCGCTTGGGACCTCCGATGTGCATTTGATATATGGCGGCGCCCTTGTTAGCCATTTTAACTGCAATTGGGTACCCCTCTCTTTTTTCTTGGTATACGAGTAGCCCAGGTTAAATTTGGTTTGTTAACTTTTGCCGTTTTATCTCTTGTGACCAAACTTTCGGAAAATGTCTTTTTAGATTTAAAATTTTTTTGTCGTTCGTTGGATTTTTTTAGACTTAGAGAACCAAAGGTACTGTGAAACCAGAATTTAAAGTTGTGAAGAGGCAATGAAGTACAGCAGACCTGTTTTTCCATTTTTGATCGTGTCCTTAGTCAGGAAAAAAAATAGCTTAAATCTAATAATGCGCTGAAAAAAGTTTAGTAATCTAAAGAAAGAATGCAAAACTAGTAAATCAATGTGGAAACTACTGCCAGTTGAAGCAGCAGCTTATGTCTGAAAATACAAAAAAACTGAAGGTGGACAAACCATATTTTTAAGGAACTTTTCCTGACACAACAGTTTGGAGATGTCTTGGTTTCCTACCTGGTGCAGCGATGGGGACTCCGTTTATACTGGTGAGCTCCTCAGGGGGTCGCACTTCGATGATGATGTCCCTCCCGCTCTCAAGGCTCAAGTCGCACGATGTGCTGGGTGCAGCCACGTAGAAAGGAATCCCATGGTGCTTTGCGGCGATGGCCAGCTGGTATGTGCCCACCTTGTTGGCCGTGTCACCGTTCGCGACGACTCGGTCGGCACCCACGACCACGGCTGTGTGGGGACAAATGTGATGGGGCGTTTCTGGGACAAAACGATGCAACAGGGAAGATGTGACGCCGTTCTTAGAGCCTTACCTGTGATGTCCATCTCCCTCATGGTGAGGGCCGCCATGCTGTCTGTGATGAGCGTGGCGGGGATGCCCTCTGCGACCGCCTCGTACGCAGTCAGCCTGGAGCCCTGGTTGTACGGCCTCGTCTCCGTGCAGTACACGCGCTTCAGCCGGCCCAGACCATGGAGGCTCCTCACCACACCTGCACACAGAATCGGCGTTTACGACCACAGAGACGGAGACGTCCGCAATCCTCTCTCGCATCAGATCCGAAGCTCGGGTCTCACCGAGCGCTGTCCCGTATCCGGCGGTGGCCAGCGACCCGGTGTTGCAGTGTGTGAGGATCGTCACGGAGTCCCTGGGGACGCCCGACAGGATGTGCTGGGCTCCGTAGTTACCGATCTTCCTGTTGTCGTTGACGTCACGCTCCAGCATGTCTTCGATCCATGAAATTACACTGCAGGAGGAGAGGTGAATTCAGAGGGGTGGGAAAAGAGAAGAGGCCCCGTCTGCTGAACGAGCTACTTTGGTTGTCCATTTTCTGTCCCCAATATGCTTCAAAAAAATGTTAATTGATTCGTTTTGAGCTCTCTAAAATAGACTCAACAAAGATCTTGACCGGCCACATCCCATTGAGTTTTATAGCTGTTTTCTGCAAGACCAGCCTGGTTGTTTTTGGGTTTTTTTAATCAACCACACATGAGATTTCCCTGAACTAGCGAAAGGGGTTTCATCATTTGAAAAAATATTAAACAGTGTTGGCTGTTCTCGTGGGACCTGCTCACTACTCTAAGCCTAGAAAGCCGTCAGACAGACCTGAAGAGAGAGTTAAAATCTAACTTTATGAAGCAGAGCAACTTCACTGTAGGGTTTATAAGCACAATTACTGGAAATGGAACAGCATTTGGATGCGTTACAAACAAAACAATCAACGATTCATATCAAGACAGACAACAAACACACTAGTGCAGGGGTGCCCAAAATGGGAACCACGGGCCAAAGTTGGCCCCCAAAACCATTCAGTTTGGCCCACCAGGGGATGCCCTGGGTTTTAAATTAAAATTCACGTCGTTCAGACAGTCAGTATAATATGCATTAGGCCTGGGCGGTATACCGGTTCATACCGAAAACTGGTGTTTATTTTCGTTATGATATGAATTTTTAATATACCCCTATACCGGTGAATAGCTCAGACAACATCCTGAGCGTTTAATGAGGGGAAGTGTTACAGCCAGGACCGATTTCACTGCTACACGTTCTTCAACACAGTGTAGAAATAACGTTTTCAATTAAGTGGAGCTGCTGGCAGGAGCGAAGCACACAATTCTGGTGAAGTAATTCCAAAAAAGAGGAGCCTCGTCTATAGTTTAAAATGTTTATCGGCTTTAAAATGTCAGACGAGAACCGAACGGCATACCTTTTACAAACGCTTTTGAGAGTAACCAGTAGGGGGGAGTGTTGAGCGCTATTTGACCGTCTGTAGGTAAAAGCGGTCAACGGCAGCAAACCCAGTAGGAAAGACATCAAAAATAGCAGTAAATATATTTTACATACCATCTACGATACTTCTGCCGTTTTTTTTCTGTTGTTTTCTGAATATTAACCTGCTAATAATCACCTACAGTCGCCATGTTTCTTTTACTTCTTCTTTGGCAAAATCCGGTCTGAGTCTATACTCTGCTCCCTAACGGGATTCTTCAGTACTACATGCAAATCAATTAGAAGATGAAATTTGTTGCTTGCGCCAACGTGAGGTTTTTAAAAAGTTATACATGCAGCCTTAGAAAATCAAGAATGTCTACTAGAATCATAAACATTTTAATTATTTTCATATCATTCACCTGTATCTGGAAAAAACATGATGCAGTCCATATGGCAGTAAATGGGCTATTTAGGCACATTTTTATAATCTTCATTCTTATAAGATAATGTGGATATGAACGGTCTTGTATGGCAAATAAATACCATTAAATACCTTTATGTTTTAAAAAAATACCGTGATAGGAAAATTTTGCCATACCGCCCACCCCTAATATGCATCATGAATATTCTTCCACTGCTCATACTGTTGGTGGGTAATTGCCCCAATGAGTGTATATATATGAGTATATTGGGCTGCATATAGTCCTACTGCATAGTGCTAAAATTATATTTGAAATATCACGAATTAGGTTTAAAATTTAAATACAAGGAACTACAAGGGGAATTTAGTGAAGGTTTGTAAAATAGAGTTTTAAAAAATGTAAAAAAAAGTTTAGATATGTCTTTTAAAGGCTTTAAATTACTTATTTTCTATTTTGTTTAATTTTATTTACACAGAAAGGAAGGCTAAATAACTGCATAATGAATTTTAAAAAAAAACTTTACAATTATTTTTTTTGTATTTCGAGAAAAAATATTACATTTGCTCTTTGAAAGCCTTTCTGAGGGAAAAAGTTTTGGCGCTAGTGAATACTGCTAGCTTAGCGGCTAATATATACTGCTCCAAATCTTAAAACCTTAATGACCTAAATGAGTCTTTCTAAAGAAAACAACCTGTGTCGTCGGATCAGAACCCTGTAGAGGCTTTTTTAACAGAAGAGATGGCCTATTGTAGCTGAACTGTAGAAATTGCTGTTAGTAAAAACACAAGCTGCTGTAAAGAAAAACAAAGACTGCAGCAAGCTGAATGTAAAGCTAAAAATTGGGGAATAAAATCTGTTCTTTGATGGCTCGATTTACAGAAATGATGGTCAAAATAGGATGCCATATATAAGCTAATTTTGAGGAAAGCAAAGGGTGGAGCTCAGAAGTACGGCACTCTGTAAGTTTATGGTAAACACATGCCAGAAACATGAGAAGCTGGCTGAGCAGGAAATGCATTCTGAACCTGTTATAGACAAGGAAAAGAATGATTTGCTACCCCATATACAGGCATACTGTGTAAAACCAAGCTAAAACGTGACCGACAAGAGCCATTCTCTTCCACTTTACGGCATTAGAAAACCCTTAAACTTATCTCCACTTCAACCACAGGACAATTACTCAAAAATGTCTCCCCACCGACTTGGAAAGAGAGAAGCTAATGTGTACTGTTTCTATCCACTGTCATCACATGCTTGCTCTAGATGAGACATTGATGCAAAGTCTGTGACTTGATGCATTTGTGGGCTTCATCGCTGTAAACAACCGATATCTAAAGCAATTTTCACACAGTCAATTATAGTGATAGTTGAGTTGGACTGTATGCAACTGAATATCAATCTGCTGACTATATTTTTGAACAGAAGTCAGATCCATTTGTCATGTTAAATGTCCTAAGATGACATTTTTATTTGAGCTTCGTGTTTCCTCAACCAGCTGTTACCTGCTGATTCTAGAAGAGTCAGTGGTCTCTGTAGGTAGTTAATTAGCTTGATTTAAGCCTAGTTTATGTCTCCATCAGCAAGTTTGTACTCACACACGCATCATGTATTGACGGGGACGTTTTCCTCTTAAACCTTCCTGTCGTTCCGAGGCAATTCCCCACAGGGACAGCAGGAGGTGTAGACCTTTTCTGCCAACCACCGCAGTGACATCTCTGCTCGACGACAGTGTATTTACTTTAGCTTGTAAACGTGCATCCACTCAAGGAGCAATGGCGGACAGAGGGCGAGTTTAGATCGAGCTGGAAAACTTTTTTACTAAAAGTGCAGCTCATTGAATACTCTAAAAACGCATGTAAACAGACACAGCGCCCCATTTTGTTGTTCTCTACACCGCCTGGTGTTCAAAATCCCCAAAAGACCAAATTAGAAATTTTAAATATATTTTTTTCATATTCAAATAAATTTCTATTTTAGCGATTCTTTTACAATTGAATTTCTCGTCTTTTCCTCTAGCCTTTACCCGGTTCCTCTCAGCCACCTATATATTCAACCTAAATTTGAAAATGATTTAAAATCTCCAGAAAAAAACAACTATTAGGGAAATAACAGATATTTTTCAATCCTTAAATGCTAAAAATCTGCTTTTCAACATATGTCTGTGTTGGTGCAGACAAGGCCTGAGCCACCAGATCATGTCCCTGAGCTCAACAACCTACATGCCACCATCTACCGCGGGTCAAATAGTGATTGCTCAAAATGAATCCACACGACTACTGTGCTTGTTCAGAAATAGGCGTTTTGAGGGGCGCGTAACCAGACACGTAGCAGCATAAACTGCTCACGATGAAGCAATTACAACGAATTTGTAAGAGAAAAATGAATCTGTTAAATATGTGAATCAGATTTAGCAGTGAATGAAGTGTGAAGGGAAATCTGATGTCGAGGTTGGCTACAAATAACCTGGAGCTGACATTTTCTGTGGCAATTATATATATATATATTTTTTGTGTGTCAGGTGTAATGCGCACAGTTACCAGTTTGCACTGCTAAAAATAAACCCTGATGCCTTTAACAGTTTCTTTAAAACACACCTGGAGCTGAATGATTGAATGTAGTACAGCAGCAGCTAATTTAGGAGAATCCATGATAAGTGAAAGCTGGAGTTCACAAACGGCCTTGTTTGGTTCTAGGCTTTATTTTTGCAGTCCCTGAAGGGTCTTTCTGCTCAAGTGTTTACTCAGTCTTGCATCCCAGGTTTACCATCTAATAAATTCCCTAACAAAAAAAGTCAGCAGCAGAACTGGGAATTCATGTTAAAAAAAATAAATAAAAAAAAATACCAGGTTTCTTATTCATATAGGATGTTTACGAACATTCCAGTTTAATCTTAAATCAAACAGCCCACCTTTCCCTGAGCTGCTCTGAGTTCTTCTCCATGCTCTCGTTCTCTGCGAACTCCATCAGCTCGCGGGCGGCTCGGCCCATGTTGACGGCAGTGGGCCTGGCCGACGTGAGGTGACAAAGCGACTCTCTGATGAAGGTTACGGGGTCGTCGCCTCCCGCGCCTGCCCGCAGCTCTACGGCCAGGCTGAGGCATCCCACGATGGCGATGGCTGGAGCTCCACGCACCTGGAAGAAGAGGTAGTTGGTCGTCACACCGAACCTGAGGGATCTGCCGCGAGGTGGCCAGAGCAGTAACCGGGTGATCACAGAGGTAAAAGTTTTCCAATTTTAAAAATGGTCATCAAGTTTGGAGCAGAATGTCTGTAAAGCAGCGGATTACAGGCTAGTTACACAGCAGAGCTCGGCTGATTAAAGCAAAAAATAAATAAAATAAAAAACAGACTTCTGTTACAGATCTAGTTCTAGTAAATTAAGTTATTTCAGCTATTCAACTCAAAAAGCAAAAGTTATTAGATTCCTTACTCGCTGAGTATTGTATTTGAAGTGTTTAAGTTAATTTGGATCAATGTGGCTTATAGCAAATGATTTCAGTTTTGCAAAAAAGAAAAAGATTGATAAAACTGGACTTTCTTGCTGACATATAAACTATATGCACTCAATACTTTGCATGAACCCTGGGAAGGGTAGTTATAAGAACTATATTCTAAGAGAATGGTTCTAAGAATGTGGTTCTTGTCTGTCTGAAAGCGGCTATTGAATTTTGGTACCTTTGGCAGATTGGACCGTTACAGTGTCCTGCTTGAACCAAAAAAAAAAAAAAACATCTCCCAAGTTTTTCTCCCTCACATCATGTTGCAAAACACCAGTGGTAGCTCATGCCATGGATGTGTCTGTCTGGAGACTGTTTAACCCAATATCATCCCGCCAGCAGCCAAAAGGGGTGTTTTGGTTTGTAAACGGGAACACCCCCTTTAAAAAACAGAAACATCTTGTCCTTCTTGTCCTTATTACAAGATATTGTAATAACTTTTATTAAGTTTAGAATTTTTTTAAACATAAGGGCGACATAAAAAAAATTCCAACAATATAGTCTGTAACTTTATGTTTAGGTATAAAATCAATGTTGTTTGATCTCCTGTGAAGGTTAAAAAATAAAGTTTTGGCCTCTGACCACAGCTGCAGTCCGCAGCATGTGAAGCTCCCTCAGACTTTAGAGTGGGCTTTTCTTCACAACCCTCTCAAAGCTTTGGTTATTCCTGCTACTAGTGCAGCCTTTTCCTTCCACTCAACTTCCTTTTAGTATGCATATATATATATAATACTCTGAACAGCCAGCTCACTAAAAACTTTCTATTATTTCTCATCCAGTATATGTCTGAGTTTGCAGTCTTGTTTTGGTCATACCAATACATTCGTTTATCTAAACCAGCGGTGTCAAACCAATTTCCATTTTGGGCCACGTCAAGCTGCTGACTTTTAAAGGGCCGGTTGTGGTAGAACATATTGATAAAACTATAACAAACCTTTAAAATGAGATTTCGCATTGCAAAAGTACATCTTAAAATTAAATACAACTGAACACCTTTACATAATGATATGATTTAGGACTGTTCAAATAAACACTGATTTTATTTTACTGATAAAACTGTATTGGGGTGCACAAAAATAGTACTTAAATTTTCTATCTACAAAGGTCTAAAGGGTAAACAGCAATAATTTCACAGAAAACGTAAAATGGTAACTTTTAAATTTTAGTTTTCTGGTCATTCTTACTTGTTTTTTATCGGATTCAGCATCATTTGTTGTAACAAGCAGAGAAGAAAATAAAAACTATCTACCACACTTCTACCACACTTTTTTGTGTGGTAGAAGTATCGGCATTGGTACTCGGTATCTGCAAAACCACATCTGTATGGTGTCGGTTTTGAAAAAAGTACGTGAATGGCCTTGGGGGGCCGGACTTGGCCCCCGGGCCTTGATTTTGACTCGTGTGCTCTAACTAAGGCTTTATGTTATATTTTTACTATCTGAATTTTCAATAGCTATAACCCCAATCGTCAAAATGATGAAGAATACATCTCTTTATGGTGAAGTTGTATGAGTTTCTCTTTTTGATTTGAATGACTAAGCTCAGGGAGGACATTCTCATGTAATGAAATGTAACCTGTATGAGATCACCTCTGGCTCCTGTCACAATCCTGCACTCTACAGCACCACCCACCCAGGAACAGCCCAGTACACGCTGCTCTCTGTGTGCAGCTGGAGAGACAAAAGCCTGGATCACGACTGTGCATTAATTCATAAAAATAAATCCGAGATCTTAAATATGATGCATTTAGTAAAGCATTTTACATTTCAGGAATGCAGAATTTGATCAGTTGGAGGTGCCATTGAATGCAGCACAGGAGAAGGAGGGGAAAAAACCGAAAGAAAAAAAAAAACTGGCAAAGGTCATTAATAATTCATCAATAATCTCGCCCAAAGAAAGGAGATGGGCGGGTTACGTCTATGTGCAGATCGCTGCTTCACAGCACACGATAAATGGACATCAAAACTATGAATGGGGGGGTCGGTGGTAGGAATGCTGCAGCTTCACGTACATGCAGAACAACAACAATAAAATCCGGCAGAGGCCGTCAGCGGAGACACATGTGTGCGGCGGCGGGAGCACAAAAGGGCCGAACCGAACCCTACCTTCATGGACTTGATGGCCTCGTAGGCGTTCTGCACGGAGCGGATGTCTTCGTAGACGGTCTGGTGCGGCAGCAGCAGCTGGTTGAGGATCTGCAGAGACCCGGACCGGTAGCGGATCGCTTCCAGCGTCATGACCGAACAAATGGAGGAGGATGACCGTGGTGGTAGGGGGGAGAGGGAGGATGGGGGAGTGGAGGGGGGTGCACACGCTGTTTTTACGTTCAGGTTCTTCCGCACCACTCAAGCCCTCCAAAGAGAGTCCCACTCCCTCCGTGTGGTCGGAACGAATCCGCGCTGAAGAGACCGCGGCCTGGCGGAGGCAGAGTCCCGGGAGGCGCCGCAAGCAGAGGAGGGGGTAGGAGTAGCAAGACGGAAAGGTGGAGGAGGAGAGGGTGCGTTGTAGGAACAGCAGAAGGTCTCCTCCAAGCTGCTAAATAGACATTAAAAAAGGAAGAAAATAGTGAAAGGCAGGACTGGAAGCCTCCACACGCCGACAGGAACTGAAGGCGGACACGGAACCACGTGTTCAGCCGAGCAGGAAGACCTCAGCTCCGGATCCACGCCCACCAGAGTCCCGCTGGCTGTCCAATTCTATCAAGCTCCTCTCCTCTCTGCACCACCCCCCTCTTTTGTCTGGGGAAATTTCACACTCACTCTTGTTATTTGCATAACAGCAAAGAAACAGCCCCCCAATCTCCACCTCCCATACAACAGCCTGATAAAAGAAGTCTATTATTGGTTCAGATTTTATTGTTTTGGCCCACTGATGTCTCTGCAGCTTAATAATTACATTATTACCAGTGAATATCAGAACAACAAACCAGCATGCCAATCTTCTGCTTTTCAAGCAGAAGATTGGAGGAAATTTAATCAAAACTAGCTGGTTTGGCTCAAACAGACATAATCAGTGGTGCACAGAATCTGAATAAAGACCAGGCGCAAATGTTCATTTTTAATCCAATCTTCAAATAAAGAAATTATCTTGTCGTCTGGCTATGCTGTAGTATGTTCCAGACACATGGGAGCTTCCAACTTCTTCAAAAATTTGTGGCCACCAAAATTTTATCTGGGTTTTATGTACAAAGTAGGCCAACTGTGTTTTTAAAAAGGTGAAAATAATCCATGACTTTCAGTTTTTAAAAGAATGGGAAAACCGTTACCCATTGTCCTTTTCAAAACAGGTCAAGCTCCATCATGTTACATAGTCAATTTTCAAATCAGCAGAAAATTGGAACATCATCCTAAAATAATAATCCAATAATAAAAAAAATAGATGTCAGAAATCTGTGCAGGTCTACTGTCTCTCTGCTCTGTCTCTCTGAACCCCCAATCGGTCGTGATAGATGACCACTCCTACTGAGCCAGGTTCTGGGTCTGCTGGAGTTGTCTTCCCGTTACAGGGGAGTTTTTCCTCCACACTGTCGGTACATGCTTGCTCAGTATGAGATTTCTGGGAAGTCAAGAGGACAAAGCAGGCGATTGTTCACTCATCTAGGAGGAGTGAATGTTGCAAGTCTATGACTTCATGCAATCTACTGGACTCTCTTAGAGTTGATCTGCATATACTTTTAAATTGAAATCACTTTTCTTTTTAGTGCCTTGAGATGAATTGTGTTGTGAATTGGCACTATAGAAATAAAGTGAATTTAATTGAGACCGGAAACCGGTCGATGTTGGATCTAGGAACATGATGGTCACATTAACAGATGGTGTAAGAGCTCAGGGAAGTGAATTTACCCTGTAAAAAAAAAAAGTCAATGAAACTTTAAACTGGATTCTGAAAGGGGCAGGAAACAGGCAAACAATGGTGGGGAGGTAAATTAATTGTTTCCATAGTACTATGCGTGTTAAAAAAAAAAAAAATCACATTTCCCGAGAACTAAAACAAAAATCGGGACGAGGAAATTTTTTTTTTTTTTTACAATTTTATTTGTTTTAAAATCAATGTCATACATAAGCTAATAAAGCCTGAAGAATAAGGAACATTCCTACTTTTCAGCAGCACTGATAACCAAATTCTGGAATATATTAAACAGAGCAAGTTATACTGTACAGTTACTGAATAATAATATTACATTTATACTGATTGCCCATTCATGACTTAAAAGAAACAAATAATGCGTTCACCCACAGAGCAACATATTTCATCCAGGTTTTTAGGAGAAAAAACAGCTTTCAGGATGAACAGATTTAAAAAAAAGGAATGAAGGACCAAACAATTAAACAGCGAGGATGAGTGTGTGCGGAGCGTGGTGTAAAATGCAGGAGAGGAGTGAGTCACCAGCAGGACACATTTTTACCAATGTCTTTCTTCTGCTGTCCCACCACCATGAATGCCGATGAGCTTGTTGCCATGAAAACAGGATAGCTTCAGAGGCCAGGAGGTTATATGAGGAGTGCAATGATGCGTTTGTTGTGTTGTGTTTGATGATTTGGAGTTAAAGGTACAGATAAAAACAACTAACAAAAAAACAAGTGCTGAGCTACAAGAGGCTGCAATAATGTGGCATAAACTCTTTAAAACAAGATCAACTTTCCTTTCAACCTTTATGTAGTGTTCAGGACTTTCCTAAAGTGCTACATGAATATGATGATTGAATTCAAGAAAAAGTATAGAAAAATAGCTGGTAGCTTGTGGAAACAACCATTTAAAAAATATGTTTCATGTTTTGATATTTTTTTTTCAGCTTTAATTTAATGAAACTAGTTTATTTCGATGACCTTTGACGAATACAATGCTGTGTGAGTTTCCCTTGCTTCGTCTTAGTTTTCTGGTTTCAGGTTACAGTATTATGACACATCAACAGTCGCCCAATGATGACTCAGGCTTTCACGACAACAAAAGCAGACATATCAAATTAATTTCTCCTCCATCCAACATGGATCCTACTCAAATAAATGTTCTGATTGTGCTTGCACATCCAAAAACCTGCACATCACTGCAGACACAAAGTGCAGAGAATAATTTGTTGAGTGTGAAGCACTGAGTCTGTGTAACACTACAAACGTAAAGTCATGGTCAGAGGTTTAGCATCTGCCCATCAGCCACATGAATGTCATAAACTTTTGGCTTTTATTGGGGCATCTGAAAAGTTCCTTCAACAGGGTGGGATAATAATTAAACTTCAATCTGCTTTGAAATTTTTCTTTTGGAGAATAAGTTTGACATTAGTGCCAATTTTGTCTAATTAACATAGGTTAAAATAAAATACATTGTACACCCAGTTCTTTGAATACCCAGTTATGGTTAAAGTTCAACCATTTGATGTGAGGGGGAAGTTAAACAGGAAACTGGTTCCACAGTTACATCCAAACTGGTTTTTAGAACGGTTAAAAAGACTGCTAACAACGGGATTCTAGAGTTACCTAAAAGCAGAGTCCATCCCAGGAAACCATCCGGTTTATAAGTGCTCTTAAATTTCACATATTTTCTGGAAGTGTGTTGATTGGAAAGAAAAACGTGTTTCTCTGTAGCTTGCCTTTAGTAACATTTATGTAAAAAATAGTGTGGATATATATTTTATCTTGTATGTAAATGTAGAACCCTTATAGATTAAAGAAAATCTTTTTTTTAAATTCCAATTTATGAAAAACAACTATTCCACCCTGGCAAAAATAACTAACATTAAAACCCCTAAAATAGAAACTTAACCACTCTGAGAGTATGTACATTTCTCAGACATTGAAAAAATATCCTTAAAAAAACAGCCTACAAGATTCACAATGAAAACCAATCAAAATCTTAAAATTGATCTGAAATGAAAGCCCTCAGAGAGATTTTATCCCCTACTACCATCTCTGGTGGCCCCTCATATTATTCTGAAACCCTTAAAGAAGATCCTCAGAGTCAGCATTAATGCCAGTCAAAGTCACGGCGTCTAAATCTCTACTAATGCAGAGCTTTTCAGATTAATCAGCGTTAAAACTGCACAACTGCATACGTGCATCAGAGAGAGAAACATTAACGCTGTTGATTCAAAATCAAGGCTTAAAGTGGCTCTCAAGAGTTATTTATGGAATGGAAATCAATAGCTGCAAAGAAGATCGGGAAATTTATCACTCGATATGATTCCAGGGCGAAGAATTTTAGTAGCCTGCCTTGATCTTTTCATCACACTCTCAAACTAAAAAAGATCACATCTCACTAAACAGAGTTTATCGTTACTTACATTGTTCTGTTAATGTTATGTTAGGCATTATGGTTTAGTGTCACAAGAGCTTTCAGCTGCAACTTTAACCCAGGATAATTTTCTGAAGGTGTTTTCGCTTGAAAGCATTTTTTTATCTGATGAGGCCATATGACTGAAAAACATTAACTTATCACCAGGCACTCAAAAACGACTTAATATTCTCAGCTGATGGAGTCTCTCACGTTTAGATCCTGCTGCTGTCAGAACTCTATGTGATTTAGAGTATTTCATATACAGATCAGAATACCCAGCAGATCTGTGCCACATTCGTCTGATAGCATTCCCGTGGATCCAGTGTTTATTTAAACACAGGGACATTAGTCAGCTGGTTGTATCTGCTGGGAACGAGCAATGATTATTATGATAATTGATTCTGCGTTGTCTTTAATTACAGGCATTCTTCTACATGGGTTGAAGTATCAGACAGTATACTGTACAACCTGTAAAAACTAGGTGAATGAGTCAAAATTTAATTTTTTCCAATCAAGACATTATACATAAATGTTCTAGTATATACAAACTTGTGGTTGACCAACTGGCTCTTATTAGTGAAGTGTAGCCTGACCGCGCACTTCCTGTAGCCAAGCTTCCACCATAGTTCTGGCTAGTTATGCCACTGTTCGTCTTGGGGGGGGAACGCCAAGAAGAGCTTTTAAGCCAAATCCACCAACAATAAAATGGCAAAAATAGATGACATTCATGGTCAGGCTAAGTGCATCCACAGTTAGGTTCAAATTATTCATACCCCTAGCAGATTTAGATTTAAAAGTAAGCTTTTAATTTAACCCACATGTTTATTTTAACTGGTAGTGATATTAACATCTTGGAGCAGCCCCAGCCAGAGTGCAGACATAAGATATTAGGGTGATGGCAAGGAGGTCTTCAAACCTCCAAGACCTAAAGTTCATCACAAAAGTAATCAGAGGGAGCATAAATTATAAAAAAGTAATTATTGATATGCCATTTTTTAACAAAATATAAATAAATAAATAAAAAACATCCTATTTTAAAAAATGCTACTCGTTTCCCATGGTCATTAAATTTGAGAAATGCCTCTTTTCCTGTCAGATTAAAACTCTTCTGTTGAAGAAAAATATTTTGGAACCTAAATCTCCAGATGGTACGAATAATTTTAACAGATAAGTTCAGACTGGAACCACATTTGGAAAAGACATTTAAAAACACATCCAATGATGGAGGAGGAACCCTTACACCACCTCCTGCCTCGCCTAACACCGTCTCAACATCTTGTTCTATTCATCTCCTTGGTGACACAAGAACTAATCCCCCAGTATGGGATGTAAACGCAGCCAACCCGACACCCTTTCTTTTTTCTTTTTTTTCCCCTCCCCATATCAGAACACTCCAAACAGAGCAGATTACTGTAATCTGGGAACACTGGTGCAGACAGATTAGATTAAGATCATTACAAAGGTAAAATGATTCAAGAGTTAATTCCACCTCAATCCACTGGTTCAATACACCTCAGATCATGTACACACACACACAGGTATTTTTTCATGTATAATTTTTGGTCATTTACACCAAAAGAAGCTGGTGTCATATGTAAACCATAAAACCCTTAAATGGAGTTTCTCCCAAGTAATTAAAAAGGATTGTTGTAGAAGCAAATTTCTGTAGTGTTTCTTTTAATAGGAGTAAAACAAAAAAGTTCAGCATCTCCCTCAACCTCCCTTTATGCCTTTTAACGCTTCCTTTAACCACCGAAACCCTTGATATATGCAGTTACTGACCACATGTGATACAGGTCATATAGAAAAGAGAAGGCTGGTTCATGCAGTTTTCTTGAACACAATATTGCCGACATTAAGGTGCATTTTGTAGCATCTGTATGAGTATGAATGAGAGAGATAACAGTACTCCAGCCAGGTCTCGACCTCACTGTTCTTTCATCCTGTGCGTTTTCTTCTCAGAGAGTCCAGCTGAATGGCAGAAACAAAGTAAAACTACTAAATATATTTTACTTAGCAAAC
Source organism: Apricaphanius iberus (assembly GCA_028564705.1). NCBI lineage: Eukaryota > Metazoa > Chordata > Actinopteri > Cyprinodontiformes > Aphaniidae > Apricaphanius > Apricaphanius iberus. The sequence goes on from JAPXFQ010000284.1 coordinate 3,129,992, forward strand.
ATTGAACGCGTTTTCTTGCTTTTTTGTTAATTGACAGCCACTCTTACCTCACTCTCTACCATCTTCATTCTGCCCAGAGCATCCTTTGCAGCTTCCTGTTTAAAGAAATAGAACATAAATGCCTCCCAGAAGCTGAAACACAACATGAAAGAGAAAAAAAACCTGCCCATCGCAAACACTACACTCACCCTGTTGCCTTGGCTGGAGTATTTTTTCACAGACTCAGAAAGTCCTTGGGTGAAGCGCAGCAGCACATGCTCATACTCTGCACATATTGAGAGAACACAGGTTACGCGCTTAAAAATTACACTGTACTTATACAGCGGGGGCAAAAAAGTATTTGGTAGCCACCGATTATGCAAGTTGTCCCTCTTAAAGTGAAAAAGGTGTCATTTTCACCATAGGTATACCTCACCTGTGAGAGACGGAATTTAAAAAAATAATTGTATAATGGTGCAGAAAATAAATAATAAAGACAAGAGGGACAAGATTGTACACCTGCACAAGACTGGGATGAGCCAACCTACAATAGGCAAGAAGTTTGGTGAGAAGAGATATACTGTTGGAAAAATCATTACAAAATGGACTAAATGGTAACAAAGGTTCATTTTTGTACCACACCTTGATGTCATGGATTAGAATCTGGTAGCGCTCAAAAGGACCCCCTGCTTAAAGTGCAGGTTGCAGGCTAAATAGTTTCTAATATGCATAGAAAATATTGTACAAAAATGAATTAAACGTTTATTAAGGTTATTTTAAATTTCCCTATGCATACCTGCAAATATTTTAATAAAAAAGGTTTCATAATCTTGACCTCTGACGTGGGGCTGGGGGTCATGTTGCTGTGCACTGTGTTCTCAGTTTCTAGTTATCAGATTCTGTGGTTGTGCTATCAGTACTCAATGTGTTAAATAGCTTTGGGTTGCTCTCATTTTTCTTTAAAAAAATGATAAATTATTGTGTTTGATCTACAAACGCCAAGCTGTCAGGACAGAGGGCCCAAAGGTTTACTAAGTAATATAAAACCCAAAAAAAAACAGGCAGCATCTTCCGTGTCTGGTTGCATTTTATGCAGCGGAGACTGCCCCTGCTTTAGCTATGGAAAGCCCTGTAATTTATGGGGCACACTTCAGACTAAAACACCATTAAAATACCAGCGATATGACCCAGCTAACATCAAAGCAAAGATCAGGACTCTAAACAGCCAGCGTGCTGTGGTGCTTACAGCTTCATGGGACCTCTGCCCACGGCTGCTAGTAACTGCAGCAGCTGGCTGGGAGACACGACCGGGATCAATCAGAAGCTCAGCTATACACAGACGGAATCTCTGCTTTGTAAGTCTTGTTGTCTAACATCTGCCAATAACCAACTTTGTTGAAATATTGACATCAAAGATTATAGCCAACATATGTGGATTGTCAAATTAACAGTAAAGCTAACTTTTAGCGCCGAGGCTAAGCGTTAGCGTCGAGTAGCATCGGTTTGATTTGGGCTTTAATGCTTCCCCTGCTCTCCTCCTCGTCTCTCTGTGTTATCTGGGGCAGGCAGTAGGTTGAAAGCTGTACGGTTGTGGTCCATCATATGATTTAGTCTGTGTCAAACTTTGCATTAAAATCCATAGTTTTCTATTCATCGATTTGACAGGACTCCCCTCCCCCATGTCACTTCTGGTCTGGCATTCTCACAAAAATGACTCTAAAAGCGAAAATAATGTCAATACAGTATTAGTAAATTATTATTTAGAAACTCTTGGTAATATATTTCTCTAAATTATGATTTGAAGGGGGCTCTAACATGCAACCTGCACTTTAAACAGTTACTTGTCAAGGCTCATCCAAAGTTTGCCAGACACCATCTAGGTGTCTCATTTACATTTCGGGCCAAATCAAGATCATAATTGTCTCTAAAAAGCCAGTTGGCCAGAAACTATTGATAAAACAATCTTTAAAAAACGGTTGAAGTATTAATAAATATCTGTTTTTGCATTCAACAAGTCTTTCTTAAAATGAAATCATACTGAAAATATTTGAACAATGATGTGATTTAGGACTATTCAGATTGCTCGTTGAAAGCTTAGAGGGCCACACAAATGGCTATGGCAGGCCTGATTTAGTCCCAGGGCCTCGAGATTGACACATATGGTCTAGAATGACCCAGAGGAGGATTGTGAGAATGTCATGTGATCAGATAAGAGCATTATTTAAAAACTCTCTGGCATAAACGACACTTGTTGTGTTTAGAGGGGGAAGAATACTGAGTTGCATCTCAAGAACACCATACCCAGTGTGAAGCATGGGGGTGGAAACATTGTGCTATGGGGCTGCTCTTCTGCAAAGGGACCAGGACCACAGATCTCTGTTAAGGATGAAAGGGGCCATGTATGGTGAGATTTTAGTCAAAAACCTTCTTCCATCAGTGAGCGCATTGAAGATGAAACATTGTTAGATCTTCCAGCATGACAAACACAAACACACCGCCCGGGCAACAAAAGAGGGGCTACGCAAAAAGTATTTTATGGTTCTGGAGTGGCCTAGCCAGACTCAATCTAATAGACAATCTGTGGAGGAAGTTAAAAGTCTGTGATGCCCAGTGACAGCCCCAAAACATCACAGCTCTAGAGAAAATCTGTATGGAAGAATGGGCCAAAATACCAGCAACCAAGTGAAGACCTGAAGCAAACATTTGACCTCTCTCATCGCCAACCAAGGTTACATTACAAAGTATTAAGGTTAACTTTTGTTACTGACCAACTACTTATTTTCTGGACCATTTTATAAATACATTTTATTTAATCTTGCAATGTCATCTTTCAGGGTTTTTTTTTTACATTCTGTCTCTCAGAGTTGAAATTTAACTGTGATGAAAAACCTCAACTTTTCTAAGTTGGAAAACTGAAAAAAAAATAAAATCAGTGGCTGTCAAATACTTTTTTTGCTCAGTCTTTCCATCACCCAACATGCAAACGCATTCATTGAGGACATGGTTATGATGACATCATGTCTGACATATTTAATAGAAATAAGAAAAAAAATGCAAAGCCTCTCAAATGTATTTTGAATCCTTCAACATTTCTAGATTTTGTCACAATATAACATGAAACGTCAATGATTTTTTACAGGGGTTATACATGTCAGATTGCTACATATTTCTGCACAGATAATTTCTATTTATGTCTCCTATAATATTGACAGCTACAGCAATTAAACATTTTTATCAGTTTAGGGCATAAAATATGCAGTATGCAAAAGAGATCTGCAGCCACAGTAAAAATGTACCTTAAAATAAATTAATAAAAAATATCAAAGAAAAAACAAAAATAACATATCACTTGAAATCTTTCACTGAAAATGACTACAGTAGTAAGGACTAATAATTCAACTAACGCTGTATCATCAGTGACCTGGCGTAAGATGAATTTAAAATAAGGGGTTTAAAAGAGTGCAAAAATTGACTGTACACAAGCTTCATAAATAAGGGCCATATGTCCATATAATTATATCACATAATAATTATATCTAAGATCATAACATGCCTCTCATGAGCAGGACCATAAGTATGTGGATGAACTTTGGACTACCTGCCAGCATAGGAGGAGAGGATCGTTCTAGCTGAGCTTTCTGCCACTGGAGCCTGTGCGTGACCTCTTTGTGCTGCTGAATGAGGTCAGACGGGGGATCGCGATGGTTTTTCCGGTAATCTGCAATCTGAAAGACGATGGTAATGAGCAACCGGACCTTGGACGAACAGATGTTGTGGAAAAGGCTTGGATTACACAAACCTTCCTCTCCAGCCGCTCCTTGTCGTAGTTGAGGAGGCTGAAGCTGTGGAGTTTATACTGCGGAGGGGAGCTGTTGGGATGACCGCTTCTGCTGCTTGATTCATGCTTGGGTTTAGACCGAGGAGATGGAGCCTTAAGCGGACAGAGGAAAAAGACACAAACAAGTTTTACTGACACATTTAATCCAAGCCATTTCTCTTTATGGGTGATCAGTAACAGTTAACTAACCAGAAATATGGCTGGTATAGCACAGTACATGCAAAAGAAAACAGTTTGTGTTTAATATTTTAAAAACCTGTCTAAATTTTTGAGCTGGATTTTGCAAATAGACATAACCTCCCCTATATGGACCTTTAACAAAATACAGTGGATTTTGCTAGACCCCAGTGTTTCATGGAGAGTTTCTGTGGGAGGGCTCGTTGGAAAAACAAACCACATGATTGCATTGCCGAAACAAACTTGGACTGATACTTTCAAAACAGTATAAGCATATCTTGAATTTAGGTATTCAGTATGCAAATATGCTACATTAGCTGTGACTGCTAGAGCAAATATATCAATATAATCTGGGGCAGGGGTTGAAAATGCGTCGGGAGGAGTTAGTAATCTAAATACCCCGAGATTTGTTTTATGTTTTATTGTAAATTTGCAACAGTAAGGAAACAGTAAGAAAGGGTCTAAAAGTCTCCTTCGCTGAAAATCATAAAAAAAAAACTTTTTTTCAAAGTAAAATCAGTCACTCTGAGTTGTTTCATGTGAATATTTTTTCCAAACTACATTTCCTGCTTCAGCTACAGGAAGAAAATAGTGAAAAAAAGGTGAATCTGAAAAAGCCAGTCCCTTTCATGTCACTTTTAGTATTTATTTGCCTCAGCTGCCAGGCTTGGGATCCCCCACAGGAACGCTGGATTGTTGTGGCCAGAAGCAGAGCTGCAGTTACTTGAAGCTAATAATAAGCAACTCTACAACACGGCCGAAAACATTCGGTATTTGTTGAGATAAAACATCAATGCTACATTTTTTATACATGGAGGAGAAGATGAAGAAGAAAGTGATGGAATTTATTTAAGGAACACCTCTAGGAAAAAACACCTTAGAGCACAGTGACTTCACCAGCCACGGACCTTACAGTGCTGGCTTTGCCTCGAAGCTGTATTTAAAACCAGCATCTGTACCAAAAGGTGGAACAGTAGCTCCCAGGCTACTGTAAATAAAAACTAAACTGTTCAGCCAATGTATTATTTTTTTAAGTACTGTGTTAACATGAGCCATGACAATGAAATGTACTGCCAAGGCTAACACACTAATATCCCCACATCCAACGGGAGATGTAGCTTCTTTAACTTTCCTCAAATCTAAGGTAAGCTTCAAACCCCAAACTGGAATATCTGCAGTTAAATATCCTGGACTACGGCGCTCGTAGTGAGCCTCTCAGCTTGTTAATGTGGGACGGAGGGTATGGTGAACTCAATCAGACTGGACTATGACTGCAGAATAGACGAAACGACCCGCTGAATTTCACAATATTTCTAAGCAGAGGAAAATAAGGATTCCCTCAGCATTGGCAGGCAATCCATGTCCGAATGACAGGCGTGGGACATGTGGCATACAGAAGACCGTTTGTCTAGTGTCACTCTGGCGCCTGAATCATCCTAATATAGGCTTGGACAGGGCCTGGTAATGGCCCCGTCACGCCCCGGCGTCCAATCTTGTTTGGGAATGCAGCCTGAACTGGGTGGTAAACTCAATCTAAGGATAAATGCAGAGTTTTTACTGATTTTAGTAAACAGAGAAAGCATAGGAGTTGTGTTGTGGGTAGCCAATCAGAGGACTGAAACTTGCATGTCAAGCCAAGCCAACTTTATTTATATAGAACTTAAAAAACAGCCTAAGCTGACCTAAGTGCTGTTCATCAAATAAAACAATATCAAATTTTAAAATTAAAAAGCAGTAAAATAACAATAAAATGGATAGAATATAAGGCTACTAATGACAAATAAAACAATCTAAAAACAATAAAACCATAAAAAACCTCTCATGCAGAGTTAAAGGCACAGTGTGTAATTTTCGGCCAGTAGGGGGCAGTGCACACCTAAATTATCACAAGAATGCGGTATCTGTGTCTTCAAGTAAGAAACTCAGCAACAGAGGTCCAACTAGTGCTGTTTTCAAACGCTCAATTTCCTCAGAATTATCTATTTGCAACAACATGACGAGCACATCAGTCTCTCTTTCATCGCTTGGAACTAGCGAAGAGGTAAAAATTTATTAATGGCGAAACTTTTTTGCATTTTTAGGGGAAATCAATGTTTTAATAGCGGGCTTGTTCCGTGCGCTTTGTCCACCAGGGGTCTTGTAGAAGTAAAGACGTAATCTAATATGGCTTTCCCCTGAAAAGAGGACCCCCGCCTATGTATTTTAAAATTGATTTTTAAAGTCATATTTTTTCAATATCGTCAATATTTTGCAATTATTGTGCTTTACATAATTATTATTACATAATATTTTAATGCCTATTTTCAAAGATGTACTGCAAAAACTACACACTGTCACTTTAAAAGCCAGGCGAAATAAGTGGGTTTTAAGAGGAGATTTAAAAATGGACGGTGAGGATGCCTGCCTAATCTGCACTGGCAGGGAATTCCACAGTCTTGGGCCAGCCACAGAAAAATCTCTGTCCCCCCTGAGTTTACGCTTTACTCGTGGAACATCCAGGAGCAGCTGGTCAGCTGACCTGAGGGACCGCTTGGGGGAGTGCAGATGTAAAAGCTCAGATAGGTAGGAAGACCATTTAAAGATTTGAACACAAATAAAAGTATTTAATAATGAATTCTAAAATGAACAGGCAGCCGGTGCAGTGATGCCAAAACAGAAGTTATGTAATCTCTCCTTCTGATACCAGCTGAAAGACGCGCAGCTGTGTTCTGTACTAACTGCAAGCAGTTGAGGCCAGACCGAGCAACACCAAAGTACAGAGAATTGCAGTAATCAAGGCGTGTGGTGATGAATGCATGAATCAAAATTTCAATCGATTTGATACAATACATTTAAGCTTTGCAAGTTGTATCACCTGATAAAAACTAGATTTTACCACTGCACTGGATCTGCCTGTCAAAAATAAAATCACTGTCCATTTTCACGTCAAGATTAGTCACAGTGGACTTTAGGTATCGCACTAGAGTGCCGAGGTCAGGAGGACAGGGCCCTGCAGAAGCACTGGGACTAAAAACCTCATCTATTTTTACTATCATTAAAATGAAGAACATTGCTAGCCATTCATGCTCTCACTTCCTCCAGACACATAAAACTTCCAATGTCAATCGTAATGAGCAAGCCCCCAAATCTTGCTGTGTCTCCTCACCCACTGCCGAGCTGAACTGGAATAAACTGAAAAAGGAGACTGGAAGGATTTTTTTTTTTTCTTCCACAGAAATCAACTTAGACGGCATTCTTCCATACTATAGAACAGGGAAAAATTCATAAAAACACCAGTAAAATGAGACCTTTAAGTTATTCTAGTGGTTTATTCTTCTGAGCAACACTGTTTCCTATGTCTCTTGTAACATGTTATTTTTATCAATTCATCTAATTAGACATGCTTTGATCATCACAGACATCACTTCTGGGCATTCATTCTAGTCAGGCGGACTTATAACCACTCACCTGCTCCTTTTCTTTCTTCGGAGGAGAAAGCGATGAGGCTGGCTCCAGAACATACCACTTCTCCGTTGTTTGCTGCAGGTCCATTCCTGATAGAGGCTCTCTGATCTTCACCCTCACCTCCAACTTTCCACCTGTAGCTTTACGGCCATCCATCACCTACCAAGATACACACACTCTCAAAGAGAGTTGATGCAAAAGCATGTGTACCCTAAGATTTGATTATCAATACTTACTTCAATGATCTCTCTGATCTCACAGTGGTTTTCTAGAGCCTCTAGTTTCAGCTGTGCAGTTCCCACTACTTTATCAGTTTTAAACAGACCTCTGTAGAAACACATAGACAACTGATGAAAGACGCAGCACACATGGCTTGTTAAAAAACAGGAAAGCAGCTTCAGACCCTTCTAGAATTATCTTCTGCCAAACGCAGACTTAGATTTAGCTGCTGCATTTGATAGTCGATCCTAGCATGTTTTAGGTAAGACTTGATTAGTTTGTTTGATGTGAAAATTGAGTTTGTTATCCATGAACTCCATTGTGTGCCATTGTGGCTGAGGAGGTTTATATGTTCAGAGTTCGTCTGTGACCTCCTGGATGAGTCATTGATGTGCTCTTGGAGTAATTTTGATAGGCACACCACTCATGAAAATTCACCACGGTTTCTACGTTTTCTCCACTTGTAGATAATGGTGATAATGAGAAGAGCCTTAGAAATGTTTTTTATACCCTTGGATATAAAGGATTCTTTTCTTGAATCTATTTAGCGTTGCTTTTGAGGTCTTTTAGGCAGAATTTCACAACTGAGAGACAATGAAGGATATTTAGATTCCAATCTATTCTACTTCATACTGTCAGACAGTTTACCACCCAAACACACAAAAATCAGAATTGATTTTGTTTTCACACATGGCCAACATTTCTCCCATAAAATGTTTAACTCTTTTTTTACTGATGTTTTTGTATTCCTGAATTAAATGTTTAAAGATCTGAAATATTTATAACATCACAAGTGTGGAAAAGGTTATGTCTAGCAGAAATATTTTTTGACATTAGAGGGGTTAATGCTAAATCTCCTTCCAAATAAAGAAAACAAGACTGAAATCCTTGTGCTTCGAAGCTGCTCTTCTTCCCCATTATTCCCCACAGTTAGAGATTTTAGAGTGCTTTAAGATAGTTCATTTAAATTACAGAACCAAGTGAGCACCAATCAGTTTTTAAATCACTTACAAGCAAAAACATATCCTCCTTTAACTTTTGAGAAGACAGAATTTATCTAGTCTAAAACATTTTTTTAGAATCATGTCCATGACTCCATTCTAGATTCCAGCAAAAGACTGCAATTTTCTGTATTTTTGGTCATCTCTACATTGTTTATAGGTGGCATTGTTCTTATTTTGAGTCTTATTTTACATAGACTGACTCTGTTTTCATATGAACTTTAACATTCTTTTACAAACTTTTAAAGCCTTAATAGGCTTTGTATGGTGAAATTTAACCAAGAAGCTTGAGTTAAGTAACCCCAAAACAGCACCTAGATCAGGAGTAACAAACTAATCCATTTTGGGCCATGTCAAGATCATTAATGTCCTCAAATGGCTGGTTGTGGCAGACAGTATTGGCGAAGCTACCATTCAAAAACTATTTAACATTAATGAGTATTTCTTAAAATTAAATCATGCTGAACATTTTTTTAAATAAAAATAAACACTAATTGGTTTGACAGACAAAATAATATTTAGGCACATAACTGGTAAGTTGAAGGTTCTCTTTATGTGGCGCTCTAGAGTACCGCATAAGTTGTGACAGTGTGCTGGATTTGGCCCGTTGGTATTGGGTTTGACACACGTGACCTAGATCCTCCTTTTCTCAGTTTTATTATATTCATAGTTTTTTTTAGTTAAATCAGTTGTGTTTATTTATATTGATCAGAGTTTATTTAACCTTGTTGCTCTAAAACATGCCTCAGAAGTAAATCATTGACATTGTAGGGCACGTTTACCCCTTGTGGACGATTTCAAACTTGATGCCTTTGGACTGAACAACCCGTTTGAATCCTCTGTGGGTTCGGTTAATGTTGAGTCTGAACTGCTCCTTAAACTCTGGGCTGCTGGTGTTCTTCACTGTGCTGGTTTTGTCCCTCTGGGCGTCCTCCTACACACAAACACTCCATTCAGCACAGAAGCGAACAGATCGCACCGACTGAAACAACTGAGCGAGAAAATAAAGAAGAGTCTTACGGAGCTGGGAAAAGGAAACTCAAATTTTACGCTGGCATCCAGATCAGTAGCAGAGACACCTGTAGAGTCAAAAGACAGGAGTGAACGGCCACAGATTCACCAGACTACAGAGGGCTCACTTAAAAGATTCACCAACTGTACCTGCTGGAGCTGGAAGGTTGATGCCTCGGATAATGTACAGTACCAGGTCATTGAGAGACAGGCTGGAGTTGATCCTGTGTGACGGACAAACAGCCAATCAGGATAAAAGCCACATAATTTTGCCAGCTGAATGAGTCACACCGTTTTTAGCTTGATGTCATGCTGGAGCAGAGATACAGTGAGTCACACTGAGTCACTCCATCTCATCCTCCACACCACGAAGGTAAAGCACTCCCTTTTCAGCACTATAATACGTTTCACAAAATTTAAATCCTGCTGGATTATTTGTTTAGGTAATAAATTTAAACAAAGCTAACATTTGTATTTTTTCCTGACATTTTTCATATCTTCAACTCAATCTCTTCCTTAAGACAGCTCTTTTTACCTCAGTACAAAGTGACTTTTCTTTTACATTTCAATAATTACCTTTTAGCAGTGTCTTTAGGTAACACTGAAACCAAAAATATGATGGGTCTGATTACTTTTTTTTTTACTAACAAACAACATTTCGTCAAGTAAGGTAAAAGCTGCAAATGTCAACTTGGGTGAAGCTGGATGAAAGCTCCAAAATTCATCCAAGATGGATTCACCCTCAAGAACGAATGATCATTACTTAGAATAAAAAAAAAAAAAAAGTGAAATTTGATGGGGAGGAAATTGGATTACTTGGGAGAGCTTAAGGTTCTTTCTTGTGTGTGGCACTTGGGGACAGGGTGGCCCTTTGCGTGGGCGTTCTTCAGCAGCTCTATATACTTCATGCTCTCCTCAGCAAGCTTCTCAGTCCTGTGGAGAGACAGAAATGTGGCTTATACACAAACACTGATTGTGCCCAGAATCAGAGAGCAGAGACTGCTTGTCCAGTAGTGTGATGACCAGGGTTAGTTGTTACACTAAACACACGTATTTGAAGATTAACACGTGACGCTTTTCACGGTGTAAATGGGAGAAGAAAAAAAAAAGAGATTTATAAAGAAAATCTCACTAAATACGCAGCGGGACACAAAACTGATTAGTTTCAGTTTGTGTTCTGTTGTGTATAGCTCAACTCTACACGTCATCCTATGGTGAAACATGGTGGTGGCCGGATAAAGCTGTGGGGATTCTTTTGTTCAGCAGGGACACTGAACCTGGTCAGAGTTGATGGAGAAGTGGAGGAAGCTTCATAGAGCAAAACATTGGGAAAAAAACTGGTCAAGGCAACAAAAGACTAGAGACTTGGTGGTTGTCCTTCACGCAGGAAAATGACCCTAAACATGCAGACAGGGATACAATTGGAATGTAGGGACCCGACCGTTATGGATTTTTGTAGTCTGATACAGACGCCGATATAAAACAGTAGGACAGATCGAAAGCTGATATAATGGCCGATAAATTCCCCTCCAGTAAAAAAAAAGTAGCTTAAGATCACACCCTGCCCATTTTGATGCTCAGATATTTCTCCTTATTCTGAACATTCTGTACATATTTCAGAATATTTTTAATGATTTAAACATCTTTAACTATTCTGCTCTCTTGCACATTACAACCTGGGTATGCCACTTTATCTGTATATTTTTTAATCTTAATAACTGCATAGTGCTCTGTTTTTGTAACTATGTCCATGATGTAAATATATATTTTTCTTCTGGACTCTTAAATTGTGTTCTGTTCTTGCAGCTGTTACAACCAAATTTTCCCTTGTTGAACAATAATGGATTGTTCAATTCTATTCTACACATCAAAGACCAGTCCAAATAACTCACTGTAGATCGCAAAAAATGCATCATTTGCTGCCTCCACTCAATAAAATATAGGCGATTTTTTTTATCTATAGCCGGTTCTGCATCCAATTTGGTTCTACAAAGAACTGACTCAGACTGAACATTAACAAACTCCTCACTTATTTTAAAAAAACTTTAAAAAAAGGTCAAAAACTGTCTCCATTCACACCTTTGCACTTCTTTGTGTAGGTCTACTTGCATAAAAATCCAAATAAAATACCTTTAGATTTGTGGATGCAATGCAACAAAATGTGAAAATTTAAAAAAGCACCAATAATCATATGAAGCAGAGATTTTCTTAGAGAAAAGATGATGACTTAGTTCCTGTTTCAATTGACAATATTACATGAAAGGATAACATTTTTAATTCTGCCACAGATGTGTATTACTTATCAAAACAATATATTAAAAGACAAGTGAAAACGTATTACTTACTTTAAAGCCTCTGCTATGTTGCCCATGAGAGTGAACTGCTGAGAGAGGGTCAAACATTTCTGTTCATGTAGAGAGAAAAAAAAAAAAGCTTTGGTGTCAGAAAACATGCACTTGGAAAGAAAATGTGGAGCAACTGTAAAATAAAAGATTCAGAAATGTTAAAATTGATGTGGGTGGAAATTCAAAAGCTGACTTTTAATTAAAAAAGTTTTAACCTCGTGTTGCTTTCGTAAGAGGTCCATGAGGGCGTGGTACTTTTCACTGGAGCGAGGGGAGACCGGAGAGGTCCGGGAACGACCCAGGGAATATTCCTCCTCACTCACGGGAGCGCTTGGAATCTACGATTAAAATGGTGAGAAACTGTGACCAAGTGTATGAAAAAACAAGCAACCACCTCCAAACACAATCAAGTAATGCACATTAAACATTTTTTTTTTTTAAAAACAAGACCAAGAAAACCCCAGTCAGAAACACTAAAACTGCCAAGTTAAAAAATACTCCTATATTTTAATTTAACTTTTTTCTATTTTCTTTGTGTAGAACATGCTTTTGTTTATTATCAGCAGGAACAATATGATATTGGTCACTCTTCCTTTTATTAGGTTTAGTTAATTTTAAAAAGTGCACTCAAGTCTGTGTTCCAGCAAAGGTTTCTGGATGTCTGTGGACCTATTTCCAATGGAAATTAAACAAATTTGTGATTATAGACCAATAATGTTTGATATAAAAATTACTGGAAAGTTGTATGAAAGGCCAAACATTAGTAAAATCTATGAGAAGTATCCATCTGTTGTGACGTCTCCTTCCAGGCTGTCCGTTAGACACACAATCCATTATACTTTCCAAACTACAAGTTATTTATTTGCAACACATCATCGCTTTATTAAAATTTATTAAAAAAAAAATTCTGTTAGTTTGAAATAAACTAGTGGTTAGAAACACAATCTTCTTTCTCTTTCGGCTTTTCCCCTCAGGGGTCGCCACATCAAATCATCTTCCTCCATTTAGTCCTATCCTCTGCATCCTCTGCAGTCACACCAACTAACTTCATGTTCTCTTTCACCACATCCATGAATCTCATCTTTGGTCTTCCTCTCTGCCCCCTGCCTGGTGGCTCCATCCTCAGCTTCTACCAATATAATTGTCTCTCCTCTGAACATGTCCAAACCATCTCAGTCTCGCCTCCCTGACTTTATCCCCAAAACATCTAACATGAGCTGTCCCCCTCTGATGTACTTATTCCTGATCCTACCATCCTCGTCCCTCCCAAAGATAATCTCAACATTTTGAGTTCTGCAGCCTCCAGTTCTGCTTCCTGTCTTTTCCTCATTGGTACTGTCTCTAGGCCATACAACATCGCTGGTCACACTACTGTCTTGTACACCTTTCCCTTCATTCCTGCTGAAATCCATTTATCACACCTGACACTTTTCTCCACCCATTCCAACCAGCTTGCACACGCTTCTTCAACTCTTTTCCACATTCTCCATTGCTTTGGACTGTTGACCCCAAGTAGTTAAAGTCCTCCACTTTCTTCAATTCAACTCCCTGTAAACTTCACTATTTCTTGTGTATTTCTCATTTACACACATGCATTCTGTCTTGCTGCAACTAATCTTCATTCCTCTCTTTTCCAGTGCATACCTCCATCTCTCTTGCTTTTCCTCTACCTCTGCCCTTCTCTCACTGAAGAACACAATGCCATCTGCAAGCATCATAGTCCATGGAGACTCCTGTCTAACATCATCCGTCAGCCTGGCCATCACCAAAGCAAACAGAAAGGGACTCAGAGCAGATCGTTGATGGAGTCCCACCTCCACCTTGAACTGCTCTCTCCTTACTTCAGCACACCTCACCGCTGTCTTACAGCTCTCATATATATATATCCATATATATCCTGCACCACTCTTACATACTTCTCTGCCACTCCAGACTGACTAATTTAAAACCACAGCTCTTCTCTTGGCATCCTGTCATACGCTTTCTCTAAATCTACAAAGACACAATGCAGCTCCCTCTGACCTTCTCTGTACTTCTCTGTCAGCTCCTTCAAATCACAACGTCTACATAAGATGTAGTCCACCTGAGTGCTCCTACCTCCACTCTTATAGGTCCCCTTGTGTTCAAGCTTCTTTTGGAAGAAAGTGTTTTCAACAGCGATTTCCATCCTTTTTTGCAAAGTCTACCACCATCTTTCCTTCTTTGTTCCTGTCCTGGATACCAAACCTGCCCATCACTTCCTCATCACCTCTTTTCCCTTCACCTTTTTTTTGATGTTGCTGTTTCTGTTGTTTTGTTGTTGGCAAATTTACAGCACTTTGGGTGGTGATTGGTGAGACTTTAACGGAGATGTTGTCAATGTCAAGTTTATTTATATAGCACATTTAAATAAAATACAAAGATTGCCCACTCAACTCTCGGGATACCCTGCATCAAAAAATCTAGTTCACTCCAAAATTTCTGCTTCTTTTCTAACTCACATCCTACCTGTGGGGCATAACCAATAACAACTTGATCATAATTCCTTCAATTTCGAGATTCAGACTCATCAGCCTATGTGACACCGTTTTCACTTCCAGAACATTTCTAGCAAATTCCTCCTTCAAGATAACTCCTACTCCATTTCTCTTTTTATCTATACCATGGTAGAACAACTTGGACCCTTCTCCTAAGCTTCTAGCTGTGCTACCTTTCCACCTGGTCTCCTGAACACATAAGGCATTCTCCACTAGTACCTTTTGCCGAGTCTTACCGTACCGGTACTTACAGTAACGCGACTCGACACGGCTCGACTCGTTAAGTGTTGCTTCACAGTTACAACAAACCAGTGCGTCTGAAGTGAGCAGGTGCTTCATATGGTGGGCGGCCCCAGAGTACGTAGCGGGAAGTAAACAAAGGCTCGGAGAGGAAGAAGAACAATGTCGACCTCACTAGCGATCCTGAGCTTTTTGCTCAGTTTGTGGATTTCTGTAGACGCACGTCAAAGAGAAAGCCCCTCTAATCGAAGAATAAAGACCCCTAAAAGCTGCACACTGCTGGGAAAAACACGGTGGCGTAGTACAAAAGAATGTGAGAAGCTCTGCAGGATGATGACGTGACAGACAGGACCCCGGTGCTTGTGTGGGTAAGCCGATGCAAATACTACCCCGATGTGGTGGGCTATAAATACGCTCTGGGTATTTATTAATTCGCTAAAGCCCAGCGTAAAAACCTACGTTAACAAGTTGGCTTTAATAATAAGTATTGTTTGTGTGCGTGTTTCAGATAACTGCTCTGTGAAGTTGTCGCAGCCGACCGTCGGTTTGGTCGTTTAACCGGGCCTTGCAGCGATGAGACGTTGTTCTGGGTTTCACCGAAGCTCAGTAGCTGCAGAACTTCAGGATGTCGGAACAAATTCATCTACATGTGCAGCAAACTACGTCCAGCGCTGGAGCGACACAGCAAGTTCAGGACTTCGGCGTTCTCCATTTCTCTGCTTCGGCCTGCAGGTGAGAGACATCGGCTGCGAACCGCGATCAGCCCGACTCCTCCTTGATAACTCTCTCACAGCGAGCAGCTCCATCCAGCTAACACTTAATCTTCTCTTCAGCCAACAAACTCAGAAATGCTGAAACTCCGTTTGGATCACAGCACTGGTTTTTAACGTTGTCTTTGTTCTTCAACAAACACTAAACACATCCACTCGCTGTAGCAAGGTTTCAAAATGGCGGTCGGTTTGTTGTTAAGAGACGCTGTAGTGTTACTCTCCAGTGACTCCGCCCTCCAGCCAATCAGTGACCGACAGCCGTCTGACGTCGCTTTTCAGTACCAGTTCAGCACGGATGGAACCAGAGCTGAGGTGGTACGAAAAATAGTATCGGCTCGGAGACCAACATTAGTCCAATTTCCACCGGCACCCTGTTGGTCAACAGCACCAGTGTTGGTTGTTGTTAACCCGGCCCTCGACCTCTTCGGTATGGAGTTCATGTTTGTGACTCGCATATTTGATTTGGCTTAGGATTTAAGTCATATGCCCTTCCTGACACAACCTTCTGTATTTTTATTGACTTGGGACTGTCACAAGAAATCACTGGCTTGTGACCTTTATGGTTGCTTTCTGATTAGAAATACAATAAAGTGGTTAATTCATCTGAGGGTCTGAGTCAGAGAAATCAAACGGTTGTATGAGGAACAGATAAATAAAACAGATATGAAAATAAAAATCACATGGGATGAAAAGTATTGATGTAAAATAATAATGTATGACAGATGCTGAATATATGCATGTAGACAGAGCTTCCTGTGTGGATCCGGAGGAAATAAGCACTACTAGCTGAAGGAAATATTGTTCTAACCTTTGAGATATCAACAGGCAGGCCAGACTTTGCAGCGGTAATCATAGGTTCCAGACCCTTGGCGTGTCTAAGGTGCTGTGCCGCTCCAGTCATGTCCTGAAAACAACCAAATTAGTACATCCACTGCTGCACAGCAGACTTTCAAGTGCAGGCAGCAACAACAAAAACTTATAGCGGATAAACTTCAAACGGGTGTGAAAAATAAAAGCTTATAACTCACCTTCATCTGTTTCGAGCGAAGCGCTGCTCGCAAGAAGGCCTGTCGTCTCAGCAACAGGAAGTCTACCTGCTGCTGGGCTGAAAAAATTAAACATAAACAAATCTGCTTTTTAAATTTAAGCAAATAAAATAAGAGTTGCCTTCAATTAATGAAAATGTCTCTTAGTTTGCCATACATGACATATTGGGTGGAAATATGTGGGAACACATTATATTTAGATCCAATAATTAAATTGCAAGAAAGAGCTATTAGAATAACAAAGTTGGATACAGGGATTCCACAAACCAGCTTTTTATAGGATCATCTTTGTTTAAGTTTATGGATATATTATAAAACATTAGAAATGATATATCGAGTGGTTGAAAAAAGGTGTCCCAATTTGTAGTCAAAACATGTTTAAATTAAGACAGGGTAAATATGATTTGATGAGGTCTTATGTGTTGGAAATACCTAAAGTGAGAACTCATATTAGGTACAGATTCGTGTCAGTATTGGGTGTGAAGTTATGGAATGGACTTAATGACCAAATGAAGATGTGTTATTCTATGCCATTTTTCTAAAAAAATAAATTACTACATAAAACTACTACATAATTCCATATGTGTTCATTCATAGTTTTGATGCCTTCAGTGAGAATCTGCAATGTAAATAGTCATGAAAATAAAGAAAACGCACTGAATGAGAATGTGTGTCCAAGCGTCTGGCCTTCACTGTACCTTTCAACTATTAGAGACAAAACGAAAAAACCCATGAAAAAAACGTTTATGCTTTTTAAAGAATTTATTTTTATAATAGGGCAGAAAAAAAGGATTTAGCACCTAAAAACAAGCAAGAATTCAGGCCCTCACAGACCTGCTACTTCTTGTTTAAGAAGCTCTTCTATCCTCTACTCGTTGTGTGTATTAATGGCATCTGTTTTAACTCGTTATCTGCTATAAAAGACATAAGTCCAACCTTCAAACAGTCAGACTCGTATCTCCACAATGGTCAAGACCAGAGAGCTGTCCAAGGCCACCAGGGACAAGACTGTACACTTGCACAAGACTGGGATAATCTACAATAGGCAGCAGCCTGGTGAGAAGAGATCAACTGTTGGAGCAATTATTAGAAAATGGAATAAATATAAGATCACTGACCATCTCCCTAAACCTGGAAGAGCAAAAAAAATTAAAAAAATAAAATCGGCCCAAAACCACATGGGGGACCTGATCCATGACCAGGAGAGAGCTGGGATCAGAGTAACAAAGGTTTCTACTAGCAACACAATACATTGTCATTTAATAAAGCACTAAAAAGGTCACCCTGCTCAAGCCAGCATTTGATGTTATAAAATTGTGAAAGTTCAAGGTTCATATCAGTTTTATTAAGAATGTAGGAGGAACATGCAAACATGCAGGGTTTTGAACCAACCTTTAGGTCCCAGTTTTGGAGCAGAGGATCCTGGGGGAGCTGGAGACTTTGCTTTCTGCACAGGTGGACGCACTGCAGGCTACAGAAGAGAAATGCATTAGACAAGCTAACGTTTTAAAAAGATGACCAGGTGAGATCCTCTTAAACTATGGGCATGTCTTGAAACAGATACGAATCGAATACATTGTAAATTTATAAGAAAAGTCTGGTTCCGTAAACACTGCTATATAACAATAAGTAGTTAAATGGCAAAGCAATCATGCAGTGGGAAGGAGATGCAGAGCAGAAAAAGCTAATTAAAAAAAACTATTTGAAGCAACACAATGAAGCGTTTCTGTTTAATCCGACAATCAGATTTCCTGGCTCCGCAGCACTAATCTTTTTTATTCTCACCTTGGCAGCTTCTTGTCCATCCTCATCATCATCTGCGTCAGCATCCTGATTTGCTATTTTCATAGCCGTTTCCAGGACACCTATCATGTTCTGCTGACTACTCTCTGAGCCCTGGAGAGGTGGACAACCTGAATGAAACACACACACACAGAGACAAACTTAACAAGTTGAGCAAGAGAAGCCAAAACCTGACGGAAAATGTTCCGAAAGTTACCAGGAGGCACGGGCAGATCAGACAGGTTGACAGGTCGGCCTGCGGTGTGAGCTTTGATGGCATCCTGGTATTGCTGTGAACAGGAGACAAATGAGAAAATCATGGATGGTTTTGAGTTGAGAAAAACTAAGACGCTCTCTACTGAAAGAAATTGAAGCAAACCAAAAGTAGTTGAGGCGAGCAACACTGAAAAACAATAGAATTGATATAAAGATAGAGGCAAAACAATTTGTATGCAACCTCGAGTTTTTATTTATATATAATAGTGATGGAAAAACCTGAAGGTTGTATGTGGTTTTTACAGATTAGCATTCACAACCCTTTACTTAGTGCAAAAGTCCAGATATTTTCAACTTTACATGCAGAGTCCTGGTAAATAAATCAATTAAAGAAAGATTCCCAGACACTATATTCAAAGCATCTCGCTGACCGTACATTGAAAGGTTACAGAGGCTTTGGAGCGTGACTATGACTGGAACTACTGGTTAGACGAGCTCCAAAGAACCCGATGTGTGCAAAACACAGACACCTGCTACTGCTTTCCTCCCACTGAAGAAGCCCCAAACTTCATCCATTTGAGAGTTAATGAGCCCACTGTGCTCTTAGGAACATTGAGTGCTGCAAAAAGTATTTTGTAACCTTGGCTAGATCTGTGGCTTGCCAGAGTTCTGTCTCTGAGCTCTTTGGGCAGTCCCTTCCACCTTATGATTCTCATTTGCTCTGATATGCACTGTGAGCTGTACGTTCTTATATAGTTCTGTTTTTTCTTCTTTTAAGATGAGGTACTGAGTGTACACTGATGAGAATTAACATTTTTTTTTATTTTAGAAAATGGCTTTCAAGGAAAAATTGAAACATTTAAAAGGGGTCTAAATACTTTCTGTACCCACTGTAAACCCCCATGAGAGGTCATCTGTCTAAGGCAAGAAATCCAAAATCTCTGGACTATAACCTCTGGAGCAATTCCACTATTTTATTATACTCAAATGGGTCGCACATTTCAGTTATACGATACCATATTTTAAGTGCAATCATTTATGAAAAGTATATATAAAAAAACTAAATATAAAAGAGTGATTAATAAAAATAGATTATGACCAGATTTTTTTTTTACCCTGCCAGTAAAAAGAAATGACAGACAAAAAAACCTTTCTAGTGCGATCTCTGATGCAACCCTAAATAAGTAGAAGTCACGAAAACCTGCTATTACTGCACCAATAAAAAAGTACATTATTGTGGATTCTTGGCTTTGACTACTGCCTATTAGCTTTACACAATAAAATTAGATGTGTGATTTTACTCCTATCACAAACTTTTGATCATACTGAAGATTTTTCTAATTTACAGTGTACGTTTATCTATAATCATATTAAAGCTAAAACATTTTGAACAAGAGATTTAAAATGGAATATTTTGTATGAAAAACTCTGGCGCCTTCAGAGTTAAGCCATACAGAATGTAAGGCTGATTCCAATCACTGTAATGGACATAATAAGCAATGGGTAAAATAAGCATTCTAAAAAGGTGAAATCTCATTTAAATCCAGACAAAACGTATAAACACATACAAAGGCACCATTTGTCTAGTAAATGCATCCAAAGAGCAGATCTTACTTTAAATGTAATTTCAGAAATAAACATGCTCAAGATGGATTTTTTAGCCAGCTTTTAAATGTTCCATAATGTGTCTAAAAATACAGTTAAATTTATTAGGCTTATCCCTCAAGAAAGTGAAGAGCACAATTGTTAGGCTAATAGGTTAGACTAGACCAAGAGTCGATCTTAACTAAGCTAGTGTGACTTTTAAAGCAAGTGGGTTTCTGCGAGGTGTTCAATATGTGTAGCTCTACTTAATATATAACTGTAATCAGCAAAACCTGAAGATTTTGATGATTTTTTTCTGTGATTTCCTCCATTTAGCAGGTTCATCAATTTATCCTGCTACATTGCAGGAGTTAAAAATTAAACTCGGATTTATCCTTTGGCAAAACCATTCAGTAATTTTCATGATACTACAAGTTGCAGACAAATCTTTTCAGTCAAACGGAGTTACAGAGACTAATAAAAGAAAAGGACAATCACAAATGTTATGTATATAAGACACAGGGTACTTAATGGTTTCTTTGAATTAGTCTCAGTAAGCATGAAGAAGTCCTTATCACAGAGGGAGAAATGAAATAGATTCCCCTTAGAAAGACGACATGTGGCTACCTTTACAATACGCTGGTGCATGCGAGCCTTCCGATCGTCTCCTTTTCCCTTGGCTCCCTCTGCTGCCTGTTTGTAAATGTCCATCCTCTGCTTCAGGGCTTCAGCCACGCTGCTGGGGGCAGGAAGGTCTTTAAAAGGCACAAAAGCAAACAGTGATGTGGGCTAAATTTAACATAATAATGCCGCACTTGAGCTACTACTCTAACACTCGAGACAGAGCATGTGCATGTTTATTAGCATTCTTTTTTATTAGAGATTGTTTTAGTGTTTTGATTAATGTGTTATTCCTTCTGAGTCATGTGACACACAGCACCCAACACATTTATCGGCACAATAAAGGATTATTCAATTCAATTTTACCTCCACTACTCCATTTTTGCAGACAAAATGAATTTTTAAAAGTGGCTAAGAGAAAATGTGCCACTTTTTCACATCATGGACAGTGTTAGGCATGATACATTAAAAAAAGTAATTAGTTATAGTTACAAGCTACTTTTTCCAAAAAATAATTGAGTTAGTAACTCAGTTACTACAGTGTAAAAGTAATTTGTTACTCAGCATAGTAACTTTGACCTTACTTCTATGTTCTATAACATAGTTACATTCTAAAATATGTATAACATGTAATATTTTTGTAGCTGAATGATAAATAAAATACAACATATATGCTTTTTTTAAAGAACATTTGGTATTTGAACTTGACTCAATAAGATTGAACCTGTGTGCAGAAATACAAAATTATGCAAAAAGTAATTACTGGACATACATAATCACACACTTTTCATTTAAAGTGCAAAACTAAGAAAGACAAATATAGTTCAAAATAAAAAAGGAAAATCTGCCCATTAAGTTTTGCCAATCTCTGTATCCGTAACATTGCATGGTAAACAAAGCACTGTCCAACTGGTTGTAGTAACACATATCAAGACTGATTTGATTACACATGTTCACATGAATGGAAGCTATTGAAGAAAACTCATATTTACAGTAAGAAAGAAATATTATATATGTTATTTTCTTTCTATTTATTTATTTTTAATCAATCAGTTTGTCATGTTCCTCAGGTGTTGAGCAACAATTTATCATCATTTTTGGGTCAAAAGTGTTGATTTATTTTCCGGGATGTATGAAGATTTATTGTAAACCAAACTCTAACCTTCAGGAGTGAGCTTTTGGCGGCGATGTATCGATCAGCGCAGTTCTAGTTGAGCTGTTGGATGGAGTCTCTGCTTCAATGAAACTAACGTCCTTGAATATCCAAATAAAAACTAACTTTCGCGGTCTTACGGAAGGCAGCAAGACGGTGAGAGCACGGTTTATCTGCTCACCCTGCAATGATCACAGACACCTGCGCTCTCTCCCTGCAGCTGAAGTGTGACTCTTAGAAAGCCTGACACCGCTGCGCGTCATTCAGCCATACTGTAGTAACATGGCACTTTACATCCCCAGTAACTGTAACGGTGTTGCAACAAATAACACTGTTAGTAACGCCGTTATACTTAAACTCAGTTACTCCCAACACTGCTCATGGATTAAATAACAAGGGTCTCCAACCTCTGATGATCTTCAATAAATTATAAACAAAAAGCTTCTTAAATATACAAAAAGTTTTCAATGTAAGATTCTACTATTGCAATTAGAGATACAATTAATTTGAAGCGTTTTTAACACAAGCTATATGTTTTACATTTGTTTCCCCATGTGTTTCAAAGGCACCATTAAGCAAAGAGGAAGCTTACTATTGGTGGTCATCCGGGTGGGTGTGGGAGCGGCAGGAGCAGGAGGAGCAGCAGGTTTGGAGGAAGACTGAGGAGGAACAGGTGCACTCTGCTGTTCCACTGCATCTCCTGCAGATAATCAGAGAACAGTGACACTCGCAACCTTTAGGGGTGCAATGATACCACTTTTTTCTAACGTACACAATACCGATGCTTGGATCTGAGTACTCGCCAATACCGAGTACCAATGCCGATACTTCTACCAAACAAAATAATTCAATGCATTGGAAGACAGGTTTTAATTTCTTCTCTGCTTGTTACAACAAATGATGGTGAATCAGATAGAAAAAATGAGCACAATACTCAAATTTCAAGTAAAAAAAAAAAAAACATTTTCTATGAACTTATTGCAGAATTTCTGCATTCTAAGAATCGGTTCATAGAACTGGTTAACTAACTAAATTAAAACGTTATCGGACCCAAATACCCAATATCAGTATAGATATTGGTGCATCCCTAGTTACCTTGATAACAAAAACCTTAGAAAGTGACGGGTTAGGTAAATAAATAATTCCAATAATCAGAAAAAATTCAATGACCAATCTACATACACTGCTCCTGATTTTTTCAATAAGCTTATTTGATAAAAAAATATTCCTTGTGCTTACTATGGACCAGCATGTGCAGTGAGGAGAACAAGTATTTGATACAGTGCTGATTTTTGAAGTTTTCCACATACAAAGCATGTAGAGGTCTGTAATTTGTATCAAAGGGTAGTCTTCAACTATGGCCAATGAAGGAAACGCAAAATTAATTATTTAAAAATCCTCCACTGTGATTTTCTGCATATTTGTTTTAGACTCTTACCCTCACAGTTGATGAGTACCTTTGATACAAATTACAGACCTCTACATGCTTTGTAAGTGGGAAAATTTCAAAACTCAGCAGTGTATCAAATACTTGTTCTCCCCACTGTATACACAGAAAATTTTGTACAGAATAGTGCAAGCAATCAATCTGTTTAATTAAACCTGGAACTTTTCAAATTACACTAAAAGTGTACACTACATTGGACAGAACTGGCTGGTTTCTAAAAACAAAATAGAACCCCACATGCAAAGTTTGATTGCGACGTTTAAAAATTGTGAGAAAAAAATCAATATATAGAGCGAGGAAGGAAAGTACTTGAACACTCTGCAATTTTGCAATTTCTGCTACTTAGACATTTTGGGGGAGTCTAAAATTCAAATAATAGGTGCATTTCCACTGTGAGAGACAGCATTTTCTTTAATATTTAGGAAACCACATTAGATGATTTATTAAGAATGTATTGCTAGCAATAAAATACTAATAAATTATATTATTCTTTAACAATAATACAGTATGATTTCCTGAATTCTTTTTAAAATCCTGGATCTCACAGTGGAAATGCACCCATAATTTGAATTTCAGATCCCTCCATAATTTCAAATACTTATGTTCCTTACTATATAACTAGCAGCTTTCTCTAAATAAAATCAGTTTAGCTCGTATGTGTCTTGCAACTAGGGCTGTCGGAAAAAAATGGGAAAAATCGATTCTGAATCGATTCTTATAAAAATTCTAATAATCAAATAAAATGGATTCACGGGTTCAAAAATCCGTCGTATTTGTTTAACATAGTTAGCTCCTTTTTTACCGCTAAAACAGAAATAAAAAATCCAGACAGCTGTATTTAGGCTTAGTTCTGAAAGTGTTGCATATAATTAAGATAACACCTAAAAAAAAGTGTTTAATAGCACTGACCCATATCTATATCAAACTGGATGAGATTTAATCATATTGTGATAATCGATCTAACTCTTGAGGATCCGAATCCAATCGATTCTTGAAACTTGAACTGATACCCAGTCCTACTTGTAACCAACATTTAAGATAACGCTCCCTACACTGGCCCCAGTCTTTAATCGTGAATTTGTAACATGATCATAACAGACGAGATCACAGACACATCCCCGGTAACTGAACCTCTACCGAGACATTTGCTAAGTTTCTATACCGTTTTATTCTCTCCCCAGTTGAACTGATAGTTTAATTTAGCAGTAAGCTTAAAGACCTATAACTGCAGTGGTTGAGAATCACCTGGAGGGGGAGGTAATGAGCCCAGTTCCACCGGTTCCCCTCGGTCCACGGCCTCCACCAGCGAGTCGAGCTTCTATAACGACAGAACAGAATATTAAGTTAACTCTCTGTTAGTTTAACGCAGACGGATCCGCTCTGACTGGTCCTGCTCTGCTACCTTGGCAGTGAGGTAGTGCTGTTTGGCCAGGTTGATGTCACCGCTCTGCTTGGCTTGTATGGCAGCCATCTTATACTCCCTCTGTCTGGACAGCACTGCCTGTTTCATCTCTACATGGAGGGAAATTAAGAGCAGGAGTTGGTTTCCTATCCGTCGGTTAGAGAACTGAAACAGAAAGTACGCTAAAGGAAGGTGTTCTCAGCTACCAGAGTGTTGGGCGTCAGGTTGGCTGGGGGTAAGGGGGGAGATTGCAGGCGTTTCTGGGGTGATGGCAACAGCCGGTTTCTGGGGGAGTGGTAGATGTCTAGGTTTAGCGTTCAGAGCTTCTGGTGCCGGCTCCTTCAGTGGTTTCTGGTCAGAAAGAGGGGAGGGAACCGGAGCAGGCACTTCTCGTTCCTTAACGGGTTCCGACTCGGCTGGAGCGTTCGATTTTGCTCCAGTGGCAACTGGAGGAGGAATCTCCTCTTCGTTGATTGGCTTTCCTTTTTTCACAGACGTCAACATGGATTGCAATGTCTACAATTACAAAAAAGATCTGTAATATTAATAGAGGCTCCTATCTGTTGCCTATGGTGAATTTTCATTTGCTCAGTTTACCTTCAACCCTCGATCATATCTTCGAACTTTGCTAGTCTCGCCTGCAGCCTTGGCGTTGGATATAGCTTGCTGATACATGGCGATGCGTTCCGACAGGCGGGATTCCAACCCTGATGCTCCGCCGGGTGCGGTGGGAGAAGTGACGTTTACTTTGGGAACAGTGGGAGTGGCAGCGGGAGGTGTTGGAGAAGGCGCACCCCCCTCATCATCCTCCAGCACTTCGTTTAATTCTGCCTGTGAACGCAGCAAGAAAGACACGCCGTATGGATGAGAGGACGGAACGGGCAGGTAAGGCAACTGAGATGGTCACACTTATTAACATGTCTGGTAAAGAAGTGTAAAATCATTGCATGTAGGATCAATTCACACTGAAATCTTTTTTAGAAAATCCAAATAAGTGACTTAATTCAGAAGGAAAAAAAATCCTACAACAATTTATATTTTTATTTGAAAAAATATATATATATTTTTTTATATATATATATATTCATTGGTGTTTTAATTATTGATACCCCTAAAGATTTCTTTAATATAAACTGGGCCTTTTTTCTTCTTTCAATATCCCTTTCTAAAACTCATCAGAGTTCTTGTATATGGTTATCGAAGGCTTTGCCGTTTCCATGGAGCATAAATATGACTTGACTAAGACGCTTATTTCGTTGAACCTCTGGCCACAACTCTTTGGCAGCGCTTTAAATGCATTTCTTGTATGAAAAGCCCTTTTTTAAAATCAAGTTTGATTTGAGTTGAACTCTAGAGAAGGAGCGGCATTGATCCTGCCATCACCATGTCGATGATAAAGGAGGTAAAAAAAAAGTATAGGCAAGAAGCATTGCAGCAATGAGTGGCATCTTGGGGTCTCAAAGTCTCCATAAAAAATATTAGACGCTATTTACATGCCAGACAGTTGTTTAGGAGTTATGCGCATCTTATCACAGGAAAATACCCAAACACGTGGCGCTACCACAGAATGGGTATGCAACCTGAAGCTTTTTAGACCCTCCACTCTGACTCTTACAAACTTTGAAGAAAGATGATATCTATTATGTAGTAAATTTCTTGTGAATTGAATTTTCAGCCTTTAGGTTAATAATTTCACTTTGCCAAAAAAGTAACCTTTAGTCGAAAAGCCTCTTTATTATAATTATTCTACAGAATTTGGAAGTTCCATTATAGAACATGTATTAACTCCCTTTTACACAGATTTTCTAAAATTAGGAAATTCAAATTGTTTTGAAGATTTCTTTAATTTAAAAATAACTATAAAATATATTACCAAAAAATATATATTTTTTAGGGTAATTTACCTTTTGTGGCTCTAAAAGAATTTCCTTATTTGGTAGGAAGGCAAAAACGGATCTTATAACAGTACAGGTTGCTGAGCCGTGTTCTACATGGACTTTGACGAGACCTGCTTTAGTGAGATGAGACCAATTCTTAGATTTTAGGCAACAATCACTGCACTTAGGTTTGGCTATACATGTAAACAACAATCTTGTGCCCTCCGATACGTACGGTGGAGGATCTGTGATGCTGTGGGTCTGGGAATTCTTCTGAAGACCAGAAATATTAGAAAAAAAATCTTGTAGCTTTTGTCAGTAACCAGAAAACAAGCTGCCTCTGGATCTTTCATGCAGAGTAATGATCCAGAGTCCTACAGAAAAAATCTTGAAGAAGTGATCTCAACATTAAGCTTGGATTTTCTTTGAAGATTATGACCCTTAAATAAAAGATTAAATCTAATTTAAAAGGCTACCTGCAAATCTTCAGCAAAGGTATCCTGTGAACATCTATTTAAATTTTAAAATGCGAAAAAAAGAAAGAAAAAAAGAGAAGGCAATTTCCCCCGAAGGATGGATTCAGAGAACTGGAAGGTAATTAGTTATATTCATTAGTCATTTTCACATTTTAGGTCTTAAAAAGGCAAATGTGGAATACTGCGAGTGATTTAAAGTGATCAGAACCTTATATTAAACAGCTAAAACTGATGAAAAGTGTGTTTGTGTTTTACCAGCAGGTCTTCGTCATCCAAATCGCCGTCTCCCACGTCCTCATCGTCCAGATCTTTCATGCAAAGAGCCGCCATTCGCTCAATTTCAGCCATTGGAACAGGAGCTGGAAATAATCAAAACATCAGAAGAAACATTAAAAAGGTGAAATGTGTTCCGTTTCTGACTTGGACATTATTATTTTTCTGTCTTCTTCCCTGTCATCTTGTGATGAAAGGGTTTCTCATCATTTGGTTCTTCAAGAGAAACACAAAAAACTACAATTTTGGGTTTTAGGGCTCTCATTATGTCCTCAGCAGATGGGATTGTTTGTTCATATCTTTAGAAATATACTCACATCTTCCATCACCTTTCTTCCCCTGTGGTCTCCCTCCTTTTCCACCTCCTCCCACCAAACTAAGGAGTTCTGCCTCCAGGTCCTCGTCATTTCCGTCGTCCATCCCTCCGTCCGGCGTGAGGTCGAGAAGAAGCCCCATCTGACATCCAGACAGAAGGAGAGAATAATAGATAAAACCAATATGCTCTACTGCAACAAACTCACACTTAATTCTAAGCAGATCACTTCAAGATTTGATCTCAGCTTAAATTTGATGCTCCAGTTTATTCTGCAGCACTTCACTTCCTTGTGCAACACGGTTGCTTTCATTTCTAATGCCACGGTCTTGAACCGTTTAAACGGCATGAACTATTTTCCCATTCATCCCCCAAAAAGGTCTGAAAGATCCGGACAATGTACAGCCAAATAATTAACACTTATTCTTTAAATGTTTATGTCATAGCAGGAAACACTGACCAACGGATGAGAGAGAATTATGTTAAAGTTTGGAGGTTTTATTACAATTTGGCTTGCTCAAACAGGAGGACAGCATCACATCACAGAAAATGCAGAATACTGACCTGTCTCAATTTTACAAGAACAAGCTTATATCATTTCTAGTAACCTTGCGTCTATCTACTCTACTGATAAAGTACGACTCTCAGGGTGAAAGTAAGAGACTTGACAGCACCAATTAGAAGGACCAACACAAAGAATGCTTTTGTGCAGTTCAGCAGTAATTAGTAGATAGAATCCACTTTTGGGTAATTATATACAATTGTTCTAGATTTGAAATTAGAGAACAGACACCATCATGAGGATCAACAAACACATCAGATGGGTCAGCTCTTCTATAAAGCTCTTAAATTGCGTTTAGCTTATAACAATATATCAAGAGTTGAACATCTCACAGAGCTCTGATGAAGCCCTCGTCTGGAAATGAAAAGCCAGTGG
The DNA here is from genome assembly GCA_028564705.1 of Apricaphanius iberus. Taxonomy (NCBI): domain Eukaryota; kingdom Metazoa; phylum Chordata; class Actinopteri; order Cyprinodontiformes; family Aphaniidae; genus Apricaphanius; species Apricaphanius iberus. The sequence continues at coordinate 3,158,659 of JAPXFQ010000284.1, forward strand.
TGCTCACAGTCCTTTCCCAGGAGCTGGAGCGCTGCATGTTTTAGATCTTTCACCATATCAAGACATGAATCAAATAAATTGTTCATTAATAGACCTCCAGAGTACTTGGTCACATGCCGTGTTAGTAACTGCAACCTATACATGAGACTGGAGATGGACATCCTTGACCTCAATTCACAGACTGCGCAAGGGTGGCTTTTGTGTGTGAAGGGGTGAATGACTGAATGTAGTGTTAAGAGCTCTGCGGTCCAATCTGATAGTGGCTGGGATATTCTCCAAAGAAGAATCAGAAACGGGGGTTCAAACTGCGAAAATCTCATGGAAACATTCTCCAAAAGACCTGCAGCTCTAGATGCAGGAAACAGTTGTTGTGCAAAGTAGTTCCAATATAAACCACACTTTCCAGATGTTTGAAATGTGAAAAAATAAAATAGTTGAAAACAGTCACGTCTTTTCCCTTCAACCCAACAATTAGGCTCCACTTTTATGGATTGTTTGTCTGATTGTGATAAAGTCTCTAGATGCAAGGTGACAAAATGTGTAAAAGGATTCAAGGAGTCACAGGAAGTGGCTTTTTGGAGGATCCACTGCAGATTACTTTTAGCAGCTTGTATTTTACTGGTCTTTATTTTTGAAACTGCTGTTACATCTAAAGCTAAGTGGATTTCAAACATCTCTGTGGTTTTTAGTGGCATCAGCTTCTACCGACAATTCATTTTAATATTCACTGATCATCTGAACTTTAAGAATCGGAAACATTCCCACCATAACAAGTGTTGGGATCAATGCATTACAAGAGTAACGAGTTACAGGAATAAATCATCTTTTTAATTAATGTAATGAGTTACTTAATAATTCTACAGCTACAAACGCATTTAAAATTGAATTGAAACAGTTATAGTCATCATCGCAGTACTTTTCAACTGGGCAGCTGTTAAGTTGAATCCAATATGTAACTTTTTTTGGTTAGCATGGAATTAACACCAAGCACAATTAAGAAATGTATTTCCCGAATATGACAAATATTACCTGTTTGGCTCTAGCTGCCCCTTGACCCCGGGGAGGGGGGTTCCTGCTGCGACTCATGGACTATAAACACCTGGAAGAAAACTAGTTAAAATGATTAAATTCAGTAAAACAATAACGACGTGACTATGTAAAGGTCTGGTAGAGTAAGGTGGTAGAAAAAAAAAAAGATAAAACTGTCATATTTCACGTCGGCGTCTCTACTCCTATTAGCCTCCAGCTAACAGAAACCTCACAGCTGACTGGATTTTTTACCTTCACAGCTCCACTAAATGTTGCTTTGCTGAACTCCGTCCCTCAGATCCAAAACTGGTTCCGTACAACTCCAACCAGAAACGCACAGAAAGGCACAGGCCTGCCTAATCGCTTAGTTTGGGGTTCAAAACAAGAGCACAACAAAAAGCCGAGTTATTTACTTCCTGTATTGTACTTTACGGCTGTTCGAAACCACGCCCACCGCGATGACGTAAAGCAGTGACGTTAGGCCCCGTTAAAGACCAAAGACACACGCAGCTCAGGTGAGCAATTTCAGGTTGATGCTGACAAAAAAGGTATTTTTATAGATTTACCTCGTCATTGTGAAACAACTGTTAAAAATAAATCCCATGAAATGAACTGATGGCATTATTTAAGACGCCGGTTAATTTAACAACAGTGTTTCACTAAGTTAGCTTAAAAATTGCTAGCTAATTATAGCTCAAATATTTTGTTTTTGTTTTTTATAGTATATTTTTCTGTTTGCTCTGATATCATTGTATGAGGGTAATTAAATTAAACTTAAAAATGTTTTTGGGATTTTGTTACATTAAGACTTTAAATATATTTTTTCTTCCTTTTAGTTGAGAGATGACCAAAGGGAAAGCAAAGATTAACAGCAATGGTAAAATAAACTCTGACCTCTCCAGTTAAATCATCGTAATTATTGCAACATTGTGACTTCCTTTTTTTTATTGAAAGATCTTGCTTTTGTTTCATATATATATAGATGTTTATTAACAATGCACTACAAAGTTTTTAATATCTTTTAAAATGTTCACACTATTTTACATTCAAATCACAAGCTATTTTATTTTATGTATTTTATTGAAATGACATTTGCCAGACCAAAATAGAGTGGTGCATGAAAGGAAAATTACACATCAGTTTCATTCTTTTCTGGCATGTGTTTGCATGTTAATACTTTGTAGAACAACCTTTTGCTTTTCAGCTACAGCTACACATCTCTGGCAGCTATGCACATCTAGAGACAGCTTCTCTATTTCTTTGTAAAATATATCAGGCACTTTCAGATTGGGTGGATAGTATCTGAAGAACAATTTCCATTACCACAGATATGCTTTGTCATGGACTGTGGTTGTGTTCACTGTCGAACCTCAATCCTGGACTCAAATGTTTTGCAGCCTCTTCCAGGTTTTCTTCCTTCTGTTTAGTTTCATCCATCTTTGAAATTATCCTGACCAAATTGCTTGTGTCTCTTGAAAGAGAAATAAAAGTACCCATAGCATGACGGTGTCACTATCATGCTTTGCAATGTGGAGTTGTTGGTTTTTTATATTGTGTAGAACAGCTTCCCCTCACGGTGTTTTGCATGTTGACCATGAAGTTAAGAGTTGATTTTATCTGATCACATAACCTTCTCTCCATCACTGTCTTTAATTGATTGCTTCCATTTGAATATCTTTTTAGAGGACACGGCTCCAGCCCAGACTCGATCCCTGAGGTCAAGAAGGAGGGCATCATGTTCAGCTGAGGAATCCTCCCAGACACATGATATTCAAGCTGCTCCCCTTAGAAAGGTATTTAGCACTGGAAAATAGCCCCCAATCATTGTACATTGAAACAAACTGACAAGTCTGACTTTCTCTTAAATATTAGGCTACAGAGAGAGATATGAAAGCAGCTGAAAACACACTGCTGCAGTCCAATCTGAAGGAAGGTGCAGAAGTCACAAATATACACCATGAGGGAGAGGAGCAGTCCAGTCTCTCAAAACCAGATGATTCCAATTTTGAAAACAATTCAGAAGAGACAGATGCTACAGGGATGGGAAAAAAGGCAGAAGAAGAGACTACTGTCTGTGATCCTGACCATCGTTTTGAGCTGGAGAGCTGTGGTGAACAAGCTGATGATTGTCCCAACGGAAATGAAACGGGTTCAAAAGAATCCCGCAGATCACCAAGCAAACCCCAGATGTTTGTAGCCACCTCTGAAGATGACCGTGAATCCTGTCATGCTGTTTTGGAGAAGCAAGTGGTTGAAAAAGAACGCTCAAATTCGAAGAGAAATCCAGACACCAACAGCCCGAGCGACGTCAAGGAGCCAGCGGTGGGTTTGCCGGCCAAGAAGAAGAGAAGGATGGGGATGTGTGGTCTTACAGAGAAGGAACGGAGTCACTTCCTGCAGGCGCAACAGCGGGACACCGCACAAAACGGAGCAGAGAGCTCAGAGAAACAAGCCTTGGAGGAGGATGTCTCCCCAAGCCACTCAACACCTCCTCACATCACAACAGAGGTCTTAGAGGATAGGGAGGAAGAGGCTCAGCCCGCTCACAGTGGAAATGATCATCGGTCGGTATTTTTTCCATATTAATTATCCGTTACATCATGCAGTGAACGGATGAGTTTATATGACTTGAGAAGTCTCAAATATATTTAAGTGAAAAATGACAGTACCTTTCAAAAGTATCTCCACATCTTATGTTAAAACCACAAACTTTACCATGGTTGATTTGGGCTTTTATTTAACTGGAAGGAGATTATGTTGTCTAACACTTACTCATACGATCAAGGAGGTGGACATACAGTGGGGTAAAAAAGCCCCAGTATAAGTTTGCCCACTTAAAAAGATGAGAGAGGCCTCTAATTTTTATCATTGGTAGACCTCAACTATAACAGACAAAATGAGAAAACAAAATCCATAAAATCACATGGTCTGATATTTTGAAGAATTTATTTGCAAATTATGATGGAAAATAAGTATTTGGTCACCTATAAACAAGCAAGATTTCTGTCGCTCACAGACCCGTAACTTCTTCTGTAAGAAGCTCTTCTGTCCTCCACTCGTTATCCTGTATTAATGTCACCTGTTCGAACTCGTTATCAGTATAAAATACACCTGTCCAAAACCTCAAACAGCTGTCAAAGGACATCTGAAACGGGGATGGGACCAAAGTAACAAAGGCTACTATCACTAATAAACTATGCCACCATTGACTCAAATCCTGCGGTGCCAGACTTGTCCCCCTGCTTAAACCAATACATGTCCAGTTCCATCTGAAGTTTGCCAGAGAGCATTTGGATGATCCAGAAGAGGGTTGGGAGAATGTAATAGTTTAAACCAAAATAGAACCTTTTGGTATAAAACACCACTCACTGTGTGTTAGGAGAGAGAATGCTGAGTTGCATCCAAAGAACACCATACATACAATGAACCATCGGGGTGGTAACATCACGCTTTGAGGTTGTTTTTCTGCAAACAGACCACGATAATTGATCCCTGTCAAGGAAAGAATGAATGGGGTCATGTATCATGATGAGTGAAATCCTCCTTCCATCAGCAAGGGCAATGAACATGAAACATGGCTGGGTCTTTCAGCATGACAATGATCCCAAACACATAGCCAAGGCAACCAAGGAGTGGCTACATAAGAAGCATTTCAAGGTTCTGGAGTGGCCCTGTGTTGCTCAGTGACAGCCCCAAAACACCACTGCTCTGGAGGAGATCTGCATGGAGGAATGGGCCAAAATACCAGTAACAGTGTGTGAAAACCTGGTGAAGACTTACAGAAAATGTTTGACCTCTGACATTGCTAACAAACGGTATATAACTAAAGATGAGCTTTTGTTATAGACCAAATACTTTTTTTTAACCATAATCTACAAATAATGTGATTTTTTTTTCTCATTTTGTCTCTGATAGTCGAGGAATGCCTATGATGAAAATTACAGGCTTCTCTTTAGGTTAACTTCTTTTTTAGAGGGAGAACTCGCACAACTGGTGGCTGACTAAATATGCTTTTCCCCACTGTAACTGTGAGGTAGAAGCCAAAGGGATACATGCTTTTCCTAAATTTTCATTAATAAATTATGTAAAGCGCAGTATGCATTTGCAGTTAGCAGCACGGCTCCATTTTTTTCGCAAAGCAAAATTATCTTTCTGCTGTGTGTTTAGGATAACACAACTTGGTTGAAATTGAGATAAAATTTTACTATTTTTCCTTTATATATTTATTATTAAAACTTTTTTGATTAAAATTCACATAGATTGAATGAAAGTTTTTGACCATCAAATTATTGAATCTGCGTAGAAGGGAGCTATCCATTAGTTTCAGTTAGGTCGTAGCCATGTCGGCTCAGAGCGTCAATCATCCGCCCCCACCCTCACAGACCCATTCTCGGCTCCACCTCTTTGTCCATTTTTTTTATATTTTCCGGGCGTGACAAGGTGTCTGACGCAGCCAAAATGGCTTTAATTCACCTCTTCAGAAATCTACGGCTGATGTCACCGAGGCTTCGTCCATCTTTATTTACAGTCTAGGGGGGAACCTCCTGTCAGAAGTATTGCAGTGTCCAACAGGTTTTCTTCCATCATTGCCCTTTTTTTCCGCTCCATCCATCTTCCCATGAACTTTGAGCAGCTTCTTTGTTTGTGCAGGCTCAAACATCTACAGCATCATGCTGCAACCATCGTGTTTCACTGTGAATCGGTGTGTTCTGATGGTTTTATTGTTCGTTTTATGTTACACATAACGTATTGGAGCTAGATCAAAAAGTTGACCTTTCAATTGTTTGCCGTTTCTCATACATTGCTTATATGGCAAGCTGCAAATTGATTTACACAGTAGTGGGCTATAGGAAAAAGGTATATTTGTATTAATCACAATTTTGTGGTTGGAAAGTGTAAAAATTTAAAGAAACACAAGAGGTATGAATACTTTTGCAAGGCACTTTATAATTTGCTTCTTTCATAAACAATGAAATTTCCCTTTTCATAAAGACAAAAAGCAAATGCAATATAATAAAGTGTGTTAATGTACTTCCTTACTGTGTGATTATACTCATAACTTTAACACAGAGCTGAAACTGAAGCATACGACGTTGTGACCGGCTCGGATGGAACTAGTAATCAGGGCTGCTTGGAGGAGAGAAACCCTGAGGCTAAAGGAGACTCCATGTCTGATCCAGAGCCAAATGGCAACACAGACACAATAGAACCTGCAAAGGAAGAGAAACACCCGGAGAACCTGCAGCCACCAGAGGTCAAGGAACCCACCTCTGGGAATATGAGTCTAGTGGCTGAAATACAAATCAAAACTGAGGAAGATTTTTCATCAAAAGTACAAACAAAGGAAGAAAGCGACACTGAGGCTGCTCGTCCAGAGAGGCGCTGCGTGAACGGGGGCAAACTAGAGATGACTGTTGTGATCTGTGGTGATGGAGATGAAGGAGCTTCTTCCAGAGGCACTGAAGGATTCAGCTGCGTCTCTGAGAATCTTTGTGAAGTGCCACTGACTCCCACTGTCCAGGAAATGAACAACAGCGTGAGTTGTTACTGTTGATCCTAAACCAAAGCTTAGCTTTTTAAAACCTGCCCTCTTCTCTTCAGCTAAAAATTGTGACATTTTAATCAGTTTTCTGCGATTTAAATGCGTATTATGAAGGGAAGATAACAGAGGATTTTGGAGTTTGGAAAAAGAAAACGCTCATTTATCCTGACTCTCAGAGACCGACTTAGAAATCTTCCTCTTCCTCATTGTAACACGTTTTTTAATAGTTGCAGAAAACAAGTGATAGTTGGAGCTTACTAAAGAGAGGTTAGATCAAAATAAAGGAAAGCAGGAATAAATACTCACAATAGAAACACTATGAACTTTCTTTTGGTGGTCTGCAATTTGTGACCACAAAAAGAAAGTTCTCCTTGTGTTTCTGTTTGGAGCATTTATAACAGAAATAGATTAAACCCAGGCTGCACAGAGCCAGAGTCAGTAGCAATGTTGCCTTGCCGCCAGAAGGTCCTGGGTTTGAATCCCAGCCTGGGGTCTTTCTGCATGGAGTTTGCATGTTTAGGTTCCTCCCAAGTACTCCAGCTTCCTCCCACAGTCCAAAATCATGACTGTTAGGGTAATTGGTCTCTAAATTGCCTTTAGGTGTATGTGATGCAGTTTTAGTGTTTAATACATGAAAATTTTAGTGCAGCATCTCTTGCCTGTAAGCCTAACTCAGGATCATTTAAAGATTTAGAACAGTAGTTTCTCTAATGCTTACATATGAAACCCAACTCTAAATCATTAGAGTGAAGACAAGCACCTTGTATTTATTTAAAGATCCCTATGTGCGTTTAAGTGGTTTTGAAACTGAATTTTTTCTTTTTGCACAGTGTGATTCAAACGGCGATCCAGTTGCTGGTTCCTCCACCGTCCGCACTGAGCACGCTCCAACCCGGGACCTGGGGGGCTCGTTGGGGACTGGATGCTTAGATTACGTGTCAGACTCGCAGCTGAACACCATTGTTCTCACGTAAGACAGATTGTTCACTCCCACAGGAAGTGAGATTAAACAGATACATGTTGATCAATTTCAAAATAATGAAAAAGTCCATTTATTTCAGCAGTTTCATTTTTAAAAGGGAAATACCCATGTATAAGTTGATCAAACACAGAGTGATTTACTCCAAACATTTGCATTTTCTTCATATTAATAACCATGGCTTACAGTTAATGTAAGCCCAACATTTACTTCCTCACAAAATAACATTACATGAATCCGTTAAAATCTAATGTAATACAGAAATTTTGTGCAACGGCCTATACAAATAAGAATGCTTACTTATTGGTTGGCTAGCAGAAAGTCCCTCTCTTCCAGGACGATAAGCTGCAAGGAGTCATTGTCTAAAGAAGCTTTATGTTAATTGAGTGCTCTTTTCAAAGTATATTAACGGGTAGCTTAGTGGAAGAAAAAAATGGTAGAAAGTAGAGATATTATGATCTGTGTCGAGGCTACGAAGCGTGTGTCGAGCAGCGGAGGGTGCGTTTCCACAAAGCACGTATTGAGGCCTGCTTCATCACAAAAAACAACGACGCCTGAAGTCCCACTGCCCGCCTGTACCAGGCGACTGCTTAAAGAAGTGATTCAGATTTTATTTTGACAGCAATATAGACAAATCTGGCTCCATCCAAGATGTGGGTTTGTGTTGGAGAGTTGCAGTCAGATTGGAGTTTGGACAGAGTTTTTATAGTTTGGATAGGAGAGTTTGATTAAAGTTTATTTGCTTTGGAGATAGTTTACAGGGACAGATAGCTTGAAGATTTAGGGGAGCGAGGAGAGAGAGATAAGAGAACCAACCAGGGAGAAGAGGGTTTCCCCTGTGTGGGAACATTTTGACATGGTAATGTGACAGCGTGGAGATCCTATCACTATGGCTCTGATTAATGATGTGCCCTGGCTGCTTGGCCACAGGTATGTTCCTTTGGCTGACTGGTTAGTTTGCATGACATGAAGTCCTGCTGGGGTCCTTGTTGCGTGCTTTGCCACAATTACTCCTTATAAGATAACCTCAATCTAACATTATGAGATCTTATTTTATTCTAAGATGAAGTGTTTACTGTGTTCCAAGGAGTTGGGGTACTATAATACCTCATCCTTGCTAAGGCATTACCATGCTTTGCATGAGAATAGGGAGCCAAATATTAGCAGGCTGGAAACCCCCCCGGAATATTAGGGAATACCAAATATTACTGTACTCCAAATGATATAGTCTCGCACTTTTGATTTTTTGCACACATCCATTTTATTTGACTTGTGAAAAGGGGTTTTTAAAAGGCTGGTGAGACGGTGTCAAAATCGTTTAAAACCTAAAGCTATTGAGAAACTCCTATATCTGAATGAAAATGAATGAAGTCTCCCCTGTTCTGTACATTATCGCCCAAATTACACAACCATATTCAGTGCCCTCTTCCTAGTTTCACACACAATTTGCCTGAAGTGACAGAAAAATATTATTACACAACTTGCAATGATATATGATACTATCATTTTGGGATAATTTATAGACAGAATACATTAAAAAAAATCATTTTTATTATTTAAATTTGTAATATTTTATGTTGAGAAATTATAGTTTTGGCATTGTCCACAGCAGACTTACAACTTTAATGAGCTACAGCTGCCTGTGATTATGCACCTGGCCAGTAGGGGGGATTTGTGTTCACATGGAGCCCCATGAGATGAGCCCTTCCGTTGGCTAAAGTGGTTCAATGCCTCACTGGGCTTCATTTCACCATCACTAGTAGAAAGCAACAGGGATAACTGCAACCTTGAGTGGATGGTAAAGCAAAGCTTATTAAGTACATGAGGGGTTCTCCAACTCCGGCCCGGAAAGGTTACTGTCCTGCAACTTTCAGATACATCCCTGCTCCAACACACCTGAACCAAATGACTGGCTCGTAACCAGGCCTCAGTTAAACCTGGTGGTATGGGGAAGAGGCAACTCATTCATTTGATTCAGCTGTGACCCACCATCGCTCAGGTGGGAGTTCATTCTGCATGGTGCTAGAAAAATCAAGTTTCCAGAGTCTGCAGAAAGAATAGTGTGTGTGAAGTTTGCACAGCTAGTATTAAAAAAAAAAAAAATCACAATATTTGAGAATATTCTGAACTGCACATTTTACCATATCATATACCATTTATTTGTTAAAGCACAATTAAACAGCATGTGAGCTCACCGAAGTGCTGTAGAGAGGTAAAACATGTAATATTTAAACAAGATTCAGCATTTAGATTCAGCATACTGTATGTCAGGCAGTGTATTTTGAATTAATCACTAACGATTTCAAAAATGTTTTATTGATCCCAGAGGGAAATTGAAGTGTTCTGATAACTAATTATTCAAGGTTTCTCAGAGTTGTTGTAGATGCTGGTGGCTGCGGGCAGGAAGGATCTCCTGTAGCAGTCAGTGTTCAAACATTCTCCGACTGCTGCACTGCGCTCTCACAGAAAATGCTGAAGTATAAATGCACTATTATCCCAAGTCTCAAATTGCAGAAGTCTCCTACATTTATATAGCAGCTCCCTGATGCCCACAGGTCAGGTAAAATCTCCTGAAATCTACAGCAAGCGGTCAAGAGCGCACACAGAAACGCACGCAGGCGAGACGGACTTTTACGCAACAGAAGCGGTTAAAGCTTCATTTAGCTGCAGACTTTAAAAAGATTATAAATCAACATGCCTTGCAATTATTCTTATTAATTGATCATTTTAAGCTTCAGAAAAGCTGCCTGTTTATGTCATGTCTTGTTTTAATAGACTGGTAGTCAGCTACAGGGTGGAGTCCTGCAATGTCACTGGTACCCTTTTCAAGATGGAACACCTTAGTTATTCAGTTCCTTTGCTGATAACGCAGGTCCATCCTTTGCTGCTTCGCTGTTTGGTGGATTTTTTAATAGCACAATTTAAATGCTTTCTTTACAGCGCACTAACGCGCATTGTGTTCTGCGTCCTAAATGATTTGAGGCAACCATTAATCTCCTCGTTATGTCTCCCGCGCCAAATTTATCATGTCTGGTTTTAATCATTTCCTCATCCTGAAGAAAAAAAAGACACACAAAAAACTTCCTATAATTATGTTCTACACTCGGAAACGACACCTGGCTGCTCAGAAACTTTCAGTAGAGAGAGACGCACCGAGCGGCGCAACAGCAGAGACTGTACTGCGTAATACTTTTGTTTTAATTCTACGAAGGTTTGAGTGTTAAAACTAGTGAGAAATGTGATTAAATGTTCATGTATGTCTGGGAAAAGTTTAAAAAGGTGTGTGGCGAGGAGTTTTACAGCCTTAAAACATAATTGTAAAACCAAAAAAAGAGGTGATTACTTTGCAGATTTGTAGGTTATTTTTAGAACCCCCACAATAAATTAGGGACCATTATAAATAAAATTTAATGGGTCTGGTTTATTTTCTACAGGTGAGTAACAAGGAACAAAATATTCATGCAATACTTTTGCTCGTTTAAGACTCCCAAAGATGATGTGTTGACATACTGTATTTGTGTAGAGAGCATGCCAGAATACCAGCCTACTTTTCTCTGAAGGTTAAAAATTCTCGCTCTCTCTTCATCCAGCTTCCAGAGAGAGACACTTCAGCGATGCAGCGACAGAGAACCAGGGAGTGGACAACATTTCCATCACAGTTAAAAAATCAAAAAGAAAGATAACTTGATCCATTATTTAAAGTAGATTATAGTGCAGTGAATTATTAATCTTTCATTATACTCCAGCTGAAATGTATATTCAGAAATCACTGTGCAGAAACCAAACGGTGTGTCCAGTCTGGCTTTACCTAGATTTTTCATTCCTGAATCGCTCGAAGCGCTGCATGGATAGCAACAGCATCGCATCATCAGCGTGAAAAATTCCCTCCTGCTCCCATTACCAAAACAACATATGAACATTTTCCTCTTTGGGACTCTTAAACAAAACATCAGTTATGTCCGCTCACATTAAATAAACTTCGTCATGGAGCCGTGAAATTCAGTTTAGTTTTTTTTTTTTTCACCTGAAACAACTTTATGCAGATCACGTACAGGTAGCTGCCTATTGCAGGACTGTCAGCTGTAAGTTTTATTTAAAGTTTCTCCACACAGAACAGTGTTAGGGTTGCAAAAGGAGCGCATTTCATTGTTGTGCATTCTTCTGGTGCGAGTACATATGATATTCAACATTGTTCTTTGTGTGGATTTTAATCATTCTTCCCAACCAACATTATGATGTTGGTGATGTTTAAAAAGGAAAACAGTTAAACTTATGGCTTTTAACTTGTATTGATTTACTAAAGATGCGATTTTCACCACGTTTATAGCCTACTCTGCAGTGCATATTGTAATAAGACATAAAACGGATGAATACTTAGAGGCTATATAAATATTTAATAAGTGTCCCCACCAATCCTCAGACCGCATTCAAGTTAATAATTACGTCCCCAGCTATTTTAAAAACAAACTGACTCCCTTGGCTCTGAGGAAGCCTCAGACTGAAGACAACGCTGTTGTTGTAAAGCAACAATGTATGATGAATAGAATGCTCAGGGTTGTCCATAATGTTTTTATGAAGAATCCACCCTTATAATCTGTCCCCAGAACAGAACCAGCCTTCTTTATCAGATTGTTGAGCCGTTTTAAGCCCCCAGCTCTGATGCTGCTACCCCGACAATGACTGAAGAGATTACACTTTCAACAGCAGACTTGTAGATCTGCAGATTCTTGCTGCAAACCTTGAAGCACCTTTCCTCCAGTCTGCTCTGTCCCTTCTTGTAGACAGATTAATCTATTAAATAAAATAACGCGCAATAAAAATGTTTGAAAATTTAAAAAAAAAGAGATTTAATAACTTTGTTCAGAAAGAAAGCAAAAAAACCTGAAGATTTAAATTGAATCGCGTGTAATGATCTAACCAACGTTTTACTCTTATCCAGTGAGGAAAGGGAGGAAGAACTTGAACCCTCGGGCAATATTGAAGATGCCACAGAGCTGATCTGCGGACTGATCAGAGAACTCTCCTCTCTGAAGTTAGTAGAAACCATTTCTGTGTCGTCTATTTTATCTACTTTGATTTTTGTTTTTACTGCTTCTGTCCTCTTTAGCTCAGTCTCTTCACTGCTTATAAAGTGATACGTTTTATAATGTTTTCACCTCACACCTATTTCTCTCTTCTGATTGGCTGCAGATGACAGAATTTAGTACAAATAGTCATTTCAGTAATTCAACTTAAAAGTTAAAACTAATATATATAACTAGGGATGCACCAATACTGATACTGGAGACAATACCGTTCTAATTAGTTCACCATGAATCGATACTTAAAATGTGGAAAAGCTGCAATAAATTCACAGAAAATGTTTTTTCATTTGAAATTTTATATAAGGGGTCATTTTTATTAATATTAAATTTTATCAAATTCACCATCATCTGTTGTAACAGAGAAAAAACAAACATCTTCCAATTCATTGCCTTTTTCTGTGTGTTAGAAGTATCAGCGTATCGGCAAGTACTCAGATCCAAGTATCGGTCGTGGGATCGAATCCCGCCTGGGTGTACCTTGCCACATATTGTTGAATTAATAAACTGTATAACTTCTGGTGCCTTTCTTGAAGAGACTAAAGGCACCAGACTTTACAAACTAAACATAACAGACAAAATAACAGATGTAAAATATAAAATTACCACAAAAATAAAGTTTCAAGTGAAAAATTAATATTTTTTGGTGAATTTGTTGCAGATTTTCCCCATTTTGAGTATCGGTTCATGGTATCGGAATACCAGTACATTAGGCAGTATCGGGGCCAATACCCGATACCAGTATTGGTATCTGTGCATCCCTAGTAATTAGTCTATGTATTAGTTTGACTTTTTAAGTTGAATTACTGAAATAAATTAATTTTATCACACTATACACATTTTTGGAGTTTCACCTGTACATATAAAATATAAAGTGCATTATATTTGTTACGTATGTGCCAAGTGCAGCGTTTGTTATTGTTTTTAGCTTTACATACCTTTACTTTGGTTCTGATTGCAGAAGTCTTCCTTAAATGTACCCAACTTGGTCATAACTTTGCTTTCATTGTCCAGCCTCATCTACTGTTGCCATTTAATCACTGTAAATCCTAACCCATGATGTACAGCTTTAAAGGATCTAGCAGAAGGAAAAGCACTCTAAAGCTGAAGGCTCAAACCAGTTTTTCTGTCTTCCTTCTAGTCGAAAAGTGATGGTCGCTCATCGAGAACTAGAGAACCTGCGACGCAAACCTTCAAGAAGCTCTGTACGTTGAGGATTGTTTTTTTTCACAAGATTTTGTTCGCGTGCAATTGTTGCCCTTAAGAGTTAATTGATAAAGTACTAGTTTTTTTTTTTTTTTTTTTTTTTTTTTTTTTAACACCTAGTTTTCAGAATGTTTCCTTTAGCTTTGTTACTGATCTAGTTCTTCAATAAATCTTGATTCATACAAGCGTCTGTTTTTGACTAATATTGTAAGATTGAAGAGCTTCTTTAAGCTGCATATATGTATCAAGAATTTTAGAATTAGACTAAACAGTTTATCAATTGAAAGTCTGAGCTATCTTACTGCATAATTTAGAGAAATTACAGAGATTGCAAGTCAAATTGTGTAATTTTTAGAAAATATTAAATCACACTGAGCTCTACAGTTTAGTAAATAAAACAAAGATTACTGAAAGGAAACAACTGTACAATCACAGTACATCAAATGATTAAATTCCACTTTTAATATAAAGTTTTTTTGACGTCTCTCCAGATTTCAAATAAAGGTATTCATTTTTTTCCAAAATGAGTTGGTTCTTTTTCTAATCGGTAGACGGATCGTGGCCAGTGTGGTAGTTCTTATATTAGAAAATATTACATTCATTTACCCACTCAGACAAGTTAGGAACTACTTGGAAGTCCTTCTGGAGGACTTTATATCCAGTCACAGTGTATATCCATATAATAGGAGTCAATGGGGGCAGGAGATTTGCCGTCTTTAATAAGGGATCATTTGCCCCAAAACTCCTTCATTTAACCAATGTTTTGTGATGAATAGTTGCCGAATTTCCCGTGAGTTCAGAAGGTCTCGTAGGTGCTAGGTTTAGCCTCTGGGTGTTTAACAAGCTTTTAATTTAAACGATTCCAGCGCTAGACTAACCTGAGATTTCAATGACGTCGCAGCCGCCACCATTAAACCTGTAGTCTGCATAGGTCTAGGAAAGGGAGCCTGTGGAAGCTGAACTTAGTCCAATTGGTCATTTGGAAACACAAACGTGAACCATGTTTACGTCTGCAGTAGAAGTTTTGTCTAACCAACCACCGTAGAGCACAGAGTGAAAGTTCTGCTCAGACTACAACTGGGATGGAGCACAGCAGTGACTTCATTGTAAAAGCACAATAGCGTGGTTAGATTATTGCATCTAAAACACCCTTGAACAGAACTAATAAGCACTTCCGAGACGTTTCTGAACTCAGAGTCCTGCTTACGTTTATAAACATGGGTTAAATGAAGCCGTTTTGGGGCACATAATGCCTTATTACAGGCGGAAATCTTCAGCCCTCATTGACTCCAAGTATATGGATATGCTGATCGAGACTGGATATACACTTCTCCCGAAGAACTCAAAGTGGCTCCAAACCAGTCTGGGTGAGTTAATGAACATAATATTTGCTAAAAATAAGGTCCAGGTAGAAAAAAAAAACGTACTTTCCCTTTTTGCTGGTTAGGGGAAATCAATAGTTCTATACTTTATACTAGGGAAGAGGCGGCAGGCTATGCCGGCCCAGGTCGTCCAATTCTTGATTCGTTCACAATCACATGGGTTACAGAGAGAGAGAAAAAGTGATCCTAGAAACAGTTATGTTGAGCACACTGGAGTTTGAAGAAAATTTACAAAGTTCAGATCGCACAGAGTAGAATTAGGTAACAGAACCCTTCAGGGTTGATTAGGTTTGTTGTGATTTGGTTCAGTTGGGCTTCCCTCCTCGTTCTACATTTCTCTGACTCGTCACATTGAAAGACCTGTCACCATGTTGCATTTTACAACCAACCAGGAACTATTTTTTCCTCCTGCATTTCTTAAACTGCAGACATGAAAACAAAAGCTCCAGTTGATTCAAACCAAAGCAACAACCTCCTTCCCCTTATATAACACCATCCTTACTTTTCACATATTTATCCCCCTTTAAAAAAATAAATTCTAATCATACATTTTAAAGACTTCTTACACGTACAACAGGCATTGAGACAAACAGCCTTTGATCATAAAATGACCAGACAAGCCTTTGGGACATTTTCTGCATGATGAAGAGGCTATATCTTCAAAGCAATAGTTGAAAATAAATTGTGCACAAGGTCAGATTCGAGGTGCTTTTGTGTTCACTAATGCAGAAATGTAAAGAAAAAAAGGCAAATTTAAGTTTAGCCACCTTTTTATAACTTGAACCACAAACATATTTACAAACTTTACATGAGCTTGAGCGGCACAATCGGAAAATCTTCCAAATAAAATCAAACCTTCTAGAATCTTGCACACAGAACAAGAGAAGATCCCCCATTAAAAGCTTAAAATGCTGACTAGGTCACACTATGAAAACGTACTGTAGAAAAGGGTCATATTGGTCCCACTGCATGTCCTCCCACGGGGTTGATTTCTTTATCGTTCTTCAATGCATTCCTTAAGATGTATGAACCTGGAAGTGTGTTGACCATGTTCTAAAAGTACCCAAAAACAATAGTTCTCTTTTTCTCTCCCCGTCCTTCCAAACATAATATCTGGTAGTCGTTCATCGAGTTATTGTACAAAATCCAAAACAGCAAACAGACAGAAATAACTGCAAACAGAAAACATGCAAAAAACCAAAGCATGCAAAAATGGAAAACAAAGCAAGCAACACAGAAGTAAGACCACACTGATGCCTAATCATAATAATAATAATTAAAAGTCACACAAAGAAAATAGAAACTGCTTTTTGTTCAGTGTCTTTAGGCCACCTGTAGAATCAGCGTCTGGTCTTGGTATACACCGAACTGTATGAGCTGTCCACTCTGGGACAGAATCGCTTGGTGTGGGCTCTGGCCCCCGTGGCGCCGCACAGGGGACACACGTACTGCCGCAGGTAGGGACATAAAACCTCTCCTGCCTGGTTCTTCAGCCAGTGGGATCCGTAGACCAGCTCGGACTCACCGTTATGCTTGCAGAAGCTGCAGAACATGCGCACAGAAGCAGCAGGACGCGCAGGCGGCTGTGGAGCCCTGTAAGAAGTCGTGGACCTCCTGCGCTCCTTTGGGCAACACCTGGAACCGACATGCATCTGCAGCGCGTCGCCTCTGGCGGATTCCTGTGCGACCCGAAACATATCCTCTGGGTTCGGCACAGCCATGGTGTCAGGCAGCGAAGTTTCGCGGCGAAAATCCGACATCCGGTCTGGAACAAGATCATCCCCGCAGGGTTCTGCGTTTACGTGCATCGACGTTACTGCCCAGCTTAAATGATCGGACTGGGAGAGACGCGCTTTGCACGCTGGTAGGACAGACTCAGCGGCGCTGTTCCGTCGCAGGATATCTCTGACGGTGTCCGACAGCCCCATGTAATCCCTCCAAGGCTGAAAACTTTTGCTGTTTGACTCCATGAAGCGCGGCAGGTGGTTGAAGAGCTCCCAAAGCATGCAGTTCATCCTGCCTCCTTCCTGCGTAAGTTTTCCCGTCTGCCAGACGATCGAGTTGTTGTTTTTTTTTCTTTTTCTTATATTTCAAACGGCGGCAGAAAAGTGCTGCAGGCTGTGCTCAGACAGCCGTAATTGGTAATTAGGCAAAGGTGTTGATCAAAGAGTCTCCAAGGAGTGCCGAGAGCCAATCAGAAGAGCTCATGCACAATGCGTGTCGCTCTCAGTCTCCTCCAATCAAAGCATAGTCTGGATGCTGCCAGATCATTCCTGCCACGCGTGGACGTTCAGGATTTTTTAATTTTTTTTATTTTACTGAAATCCAAAAATATTTTAGTACTTTTTTAAGGCTTTTGAGGAGAAATGGCATACATCGAGTTAGTGAAAAGCAGCAACAAATATAGACCATTCGTTTTAATGTCAGCTGAAAAGTGGCTGGTGAACGGAAAAATAACCAGTGATTAAATTAAATGGAGTGTAGGCTACAGTAATGTGAAATATACACTACCGTTCAAAAGTTTGGGGTCACATTGAAATGTCCTTATTTTTGAAGGAAAAGCACTGTACTTTTCAATGAAGATAACTTTAAACTAGTCTTAACTTTAAAGAAACACACGCTATACATTGCTAATGTGGTAAATGACTATTCTAGCTGCAAATGTCTGGTTTTTGGTGCAATATCTACATAGGTGTATAGAGGCCCATTTCCAGCAACTATCACTCCAGTGTTCTAATGGTACAATGTGTTTGCTCATTGGCTCAGAAGGCTAATTGATGATTAGAAAACCCTTGTGCAATCATGTTCACACATCTGAAAACAGTTTAGCTCGGTACAGAAGCTACAAAACTGACCTTCCTTTGAGCAGATTGAGTTTCTGGAGCATCACATTTGTGGGGTCAATTAAACGCTCAAAATGGCCAGAAAAAGAGAACTTTCATCTGAAACTCGACAGTCTATTCTTGTTCTTAGAAATGAAGGCTATTCCATGCGAGAAATTGCTAAGAAATTGAAGATTTCCTACAACGGTGTGTACTACTCCCTTCAGAGGACAGCACAAACAGGCTCTAACCAGAGTAGAAAAAGAAGTGGGAGGCCGCGTTGCACAACTGAGCAAGAAGATAAGTACATTAGAGTCTCTAGTTTGAGAAACAGACGCCTCACAGGTCCCCAACTGGCATCTTCATTAAATAGTACCCGCAAAACACCAGTGTCAACATCTACAGTGAAGAGGCGGCTGCGGGATTCTGGGCTTCAGGGCAGAGTGGCAAAGAAAAAGCCATATCTGAGACTGGCCAATAAAAGAAAAAGATTAAGATGGGCAAAAGAACACAGACATTGGACAGAGGAAGACTGGAAAAAAGTGCTGTGGACGGATGAATCCAAGTTTGAGGTGTTTGGATCACAAAGAAGAACGTTTGTGAGACGCAGAACAACTGAAAAGATGCTGGAAGAATGCCTGACGCCATCTGTTAAGCATGGTGGAGGTAATGTGATGGTCTGGGGTTGCTTTGGTGCTGGTAAGGTGGGAGATTTGTACAGGGTAAAAGGGATTCTGAATAAGGAAGGCTATCACTCCATTTTGCAACGCCATGCCATACCCAGTGGACAGCGCTTGATTGGAGCCAATTTCATCCTACAACAGGACAATGACCCAAAACACACCTCGAAATTGTGCAAGAACTATTTAGAGAAGAAGCAGGCAGCTGGTATTCTATCGGTAATGGAGTGGCCAGCGCAGTCACCAGATTTGAACCCCGTTGAGCTGTTGTGGGAGCAGCTTGACCGTATGGTACGCAAGAAGTGCCCATCCAACCAATCCAAATTGTGGGAGCTGCTTCTAGAAGCGTGGGGTGCAATTTCTCCAGATTACCTCAACAAATTAACAGCTAGAATGCCAAAGGTCTGCAATGCTGTATTTGCTTCAAATAGAGGATTCTTTAATGAAAGCAAAGTTTGATGTAAAAACAATCTTATTTCAAATAAAAATCATTATTTCTAACCTTGTCAATGTCTTGACTCTATTTTTATTCATTTCACAACGTATGGTGGTGAATAAGTGTGACTTTTCATGGAAAACACAAAATTGTTTGGGTGACCCCAAACTTTTGAACGGTAGTGTACATGGAAAAACTTGTTTAGTAAACATGGAGAAAAAACATCCTTCCCCTGTTTACTTCCACAAAGCCCAATGTCAGTTTCCTGCTTTGATTAGCTTTGCTGCAAAAGTGAGGAAAAACAAGAAGAAATGCGATTTCTAGAAGCAGGTCTTACATATGTAATCAGATAGAGGCGCATGTCCACATTTGAGGTCTTCACTCAAGCAGCACTCCATTTAAAAAAATTATTTAAATTTGATATCTGCTTTGAATAACCAATGAAAACAGCATCATGATTTTATTTAGTGGGGGGTAAGTATTTGGCAGCCACTGATTGTTCCACTTTAAAAGATGGGCCTTAATTTTAATCATGCTTCAACTGTGAAAGACTGAATGTAAAAAAAAAAAAAAAGGAAAAATCACATTGGGTGATTTTTTTTAAAAAATGCATTCGTATAATGGTGAAGAAAACAAGTAGTTCAAAAACAAAAGTTCTACTCAATCTCTTGTAATGTTACCTTGGTTGACAATGACAGATCAAATGGTTCTTGTAGGTCTTCACCATTTTTACACATTTCTGGCCCATTCTTCCATACAGATCTTCTATAGAGCTGTGATGTTTTGGGTCTGTCGCTGGACAACATGGACTTTCAACTTCCTCCACAGATTTTCTCTTGGTTTTAAGTCTAGAGACTGGCTAGGCCACTCCAGAACCTTGAATATCTGTTTACGTAGCCACTCCTTTGTTGTCCATGCGGTGTATTTGGGATCATTTACATGCTGGAAGAGCCAGACACTTATCTCCAGTCTTGTCACTGATGGAAGACATTTTTTGCCCAAAATCTCAAAGATGCACGCCCCCATTCATCCTTTCCTTAATACAGATCAGTCGTCCTGTCCCCTTTGTAGAAAAGCAGCCCCAAAGTATGTTTCCACCCCCATGCTTCACAATGGGAAATGGTCTTATTTTCTAATAATTGCTCCAATAGTTGCGCTCTTCTCACCAAGATGCTTTCCTGTTGTAGATTAGCTAATCCCAGTGTTGTTCAGGTGTACAATCTTTTCACTTGTGTCCTTTGACGGCACTCTGGTCTTGGCTATGGTGGAGGTTCAAGTCTGACTGTATGGTTGTGTCTTAATGCAAAGGAGTTCAAACAGGAGGCATCCATTAAGGTAACAAGGGAAGGTTAGAGGAGCTTTCTAAGGAAGTAGGAACATTTAGGATCTAAAGATTCAGGCCTCGTCTACACAGAGATGAAACCAGGTGTAGCATCAAATATGAGTCTCTTCCACAAAGAGTCAGTGTTTCAGGACACAATAAACAATCATTTTTGAATCGGGTCCCAAAGTGGACAAATCTCACAATGTCGACTCAGTTGTCTCCAGGATTATGAGCTTGCCGGCATTTGTTCCGATCAGATGGCGTCGCTACTCCATTCCTACATTCCTCAACTCTGGGATAAAGTAAACTAACATGGCGCCGTAACATGTTGTGGTCTTAATACATCAAAGACTGACCTAAAGCTTCACAGAATTAGATTGTTTATTGACCTTAATAGGCAATGAAAATATGTTTAATTGTTCTTCCCAAACCAGTTTGTTGAATCACAAAACACAATGGGATTTGTGATCTATGCAATATTTGAGAAAATAGTGCTGCCATTTTGGAGCCAGCCACATTGTCATTTCAGATTAACATGGGATAATTGTTCCCTTTACTTTTTTATTTGAGCTAGATATCCAAAGTCTGACTGCAGTCCTGCGACTGGAGGGACTTTGCTCATGAGACCAATACTGGCCATTTTAGTTTTAAATAGTAAGTCAGTCAAACATTATCAGCAGTGTGTAGTGATTAACAACCAGGTTTTTAAAAAGAAAATCTTTATTAAATTCGATAAGACATGTAGTTCTGCAACTGCAGCAGTAAAACAGATTTTATTAAAATGACCAGTCCAAATACGACGGCCAAGGTGTGTGCTGTCTTCTGTCAACCCCACCTTCCCACATCTCAGAGTGGTGATCAGCTTCTCTGGACCTACAGATGAACAGCTTTCAGCATGATGGCAGCAAGAACAAAGATCTGATCTCGTTCAGGTAATGGCAGCGCTTTAAACCCTTAAATTGAGAAGCTCTAACTTGTGCCATATGCTCAGCTAGTTAGTCAGGAGCTGGTTGTTACGCAGAAGTATTCATACTCTGAACTTTTTCACATTACAACTACAGATGATACAGTTTAACTATCTGAATCCTACAATTGTCAGGTTGAACAGAAAAGATAGCAGATTAAACATTTTAGCCTACAGGCCTACACTTTCTGGTTTAACACCCCCTTACACACACCACCCATATTCTGACACAAAGCAGCAGTATTCTATGGTAATGCTTTGTGTCAGCAGGAACTGGGAAGCTGGTCAGATTTAATAGAAAATGGATATAGAAATACAGGGCAATGATTTAGAGCAAACGTACTCATGTATTAGACTTAAATCAATTTGAAGACTGAGCATTGGCAATTTTGAAGGTTCTCCAAAAATCAGCTTTTTATTAGATAGCTTCTGAAGGTAATTTATTGCACTGGATTTAGAGTAATCTACAATCAAATGTCACACTCATTGGTTTTCTTTCCCGGTTCATAATTATGTACCACTTTATTCTTTGGTTCACTAAAAGATTTTTTTAAATAAAATACATTAAAAAGGAAAAAAGTTCAAATACTATGAACACGTTTGCAAAGCTCTGTAAATCAAGTTTAACTGACTGCAAGGTAAATGGAAGGACAAGCACTAACCTGGTATTGTATGATAGATTGAGAGCAGAGTACAGCTGAGGTGTGCTGGGGGTTTGAACTCTGACCCTTCCCTCATGCAATCCAGGGGCAGCAATGTTCCCAGAGTTACTGGATGATGGAGTGATGGGAAGACAGCCGGATACATTAGTTCCTTCCACACCGGAGAAATCTGCACCAGAGAAATTTATAAGGAAAAAAATTAATTTACCATCCGTCCTCAATGAACTGAGTGAAAGAAAGTGAAAGCAGACAGTCTCAGTCTCCACCTTTATTCAGTACCCTTGCTTATGCCTCAGATTCAAACTCGTTTAACCTTCAACTCACTGAAAGCAGTGCTCTCCCTTCGGTTTGCTGCTCCTGTATTAAAAGGAGATTCACTCAGGTACTGTTGCTTCAAAAAGAGGGCCCTTTGTTGATCAAAATCACGGCGCTGTGGACGCAAAAACACTTCAACAGTTTGGAGATTTCAAGACGCGCACAATTTCAAGGCAACATCTCAGTTTTCATCTTAGTTTTACCACAGGAACGCTACATTGTTGGTTGAATCCTAAATGTTTTTACCTCGTGACTCAGTCGAATTGCAGCGTCAGTGAACGCTTGCCGCTCCCTCTCAAAAGTCCTCTTCTGACGAGTGAGCTCTGCCCAGGACATCTGAAGACGTTCCCACTCTTCCAAAAAGTAGGAATCGGAGAGTTCGGATGGGACGGTGGAGGAAAGACTGTCCTACAACAATCAACCGGAGCAGGTCTCACTCTCTGACTTTCAGAGGTCACCTAACGTTTTAAAAGGAGACCAGTACCTGTAGAAGTTGCTGCTGTACTCTGACCACCATCTGACTTTCTTTCAGTTCGAGCTCCAGCTGAGCCAGGAGCTTATCGTGGTCGGTGCCAGCAGCAGCAGTTTGACCTGCGCATTGAATAATTTTTCATTGCCGTTTGTTATTAATGGTTTGGCTACATTTACAGAGTGCCTCCCAAGATGACCTGTTCACCTTCAGACGAGATGCTTTGCAGCCTCTTCTGCACCAGCCTCCAGCTCTGGATGACTCCTCCAGTCAGGTGCTCACCCAGGGCTGCTTCAGTTTCATCTAGGTTTTTGTCTCCATCTTGGGAGAAATCCAAAAACTCTGGCTGCCACTAAAAAAAAAAAAAAAAGCGAGTTCAATTCAAAGTTAACTATTAAAAAAATAAAGTAATTTCTCCTATTTTAGATCATCTTAGACTCACTGTTACAGCCACTGTCTACTTTTAGAACCAGGCGTAAAAAAACAACTAATTTTTGAGTAAGTGTATAGTTTAGATTATCTGACCCATATCCATAGTTACAGGTGTATCTTAATAAATTACAAAATTATTGATCACTTATTTTGAGTAGTTTTCCCATTTTTCCTCAGTTAATTATATTATAGAAAAATTCATAGAAAAGTGAGTGGAAGAAAAAAATGCAGCTGGAAAAGCCTCAACAACAAGGATAACCCAAGTATTAAGAGAAATGTGAAGCTTAGGCTGCTTTGGAGTTTAGGGAACATTCACAAGGTGCAACATTTGGCTGGAATACAAGAGATATGGATTTAATGCACAGCGATATTTTTGATTTAATGACCATGGAATAGTTCAGGTTAACCAGCTAACTTGCCTGACCTAAATGGAGCTGCTCAGAGTTAACAACATCCTCGTTCCAGCGCTTTGTTGTGTGTGAAAGGTGCAGATTTTTGTCATCAACATACAATAGTAGGACAGTAGGTATAACTTAAATATATAGTTTTAGGTGAACCTACTAATCTTAATGTTTAGTTGTATTTTTCTTCATTTAATTGCTAAAATAAAGATACTTTTTTTTATTAAAGACTTATCGGGAGATGCTTACATGAGTTTGAATCAGACTAGATGAATTATATTGGAATTAACTGAATTTGGATGGTTTTGGGTTGTACATGTTTGGAAATTAACTGGATCAGTTTGTCTCCACATAAAGATTTCCTCTAGTCAGGGTTAGATCAGGATGGTAGTTTACCACACTCAGCATTTCCCATTACTGAAACAATAATGTTTAAATTTACCATTTAACTTCAAAACCAGCCTTAACATCTTGAAAGCTGTAATGAAATTGTTATGGTTAAGAATGAAATAAAGTTCAGTTCCCCACTGAATTGTCCTTGCAATTGCCTCCTATTGAAAGTTTTTTTTTCACGAATGACCCCTGGATGTTGGTCAATCATCAGTCTTCTGACCTTTTCCATGTCGACTCGGAGGCCGTGCAGCAAAGTGGTGAGGCTGTGACGCAGCTTCATCGCCTCCCTCAGCTCTGCCTCTCTGCGCTCCAGCATCAGGCGCATTGCGGCCTCTTCTCGCCTGCAAACAGAAGAAGGCTGCAGTCGGCTGAGAACTCAAAGAGCTTTGAAAGAAGTACTCCACTCACTTTGCAGAAGACCTGATTCCTCTGCTGAGATGTTCTCTTTTGCCTCTGCTTCCAGGAGGGAAGTTTAATACCTCTATAGCTGCATCAGGAAAGAAACCCATGCATGATAAATATTATTAATCAATATGTTAGAAATCTTTCTGAAGTCTCACAGGGTCCTTTGTGTCTGTCAGTCAGTTGTGAGAGTTTCTCCTTTAGTCTATTGCAGTGCATCTCTCTGCGCTTCAGCTCTGCCTCCTGGTGGCTGCACTGTAGCTGCAGACGAGAACACTGAAAGAAAGAAAAAAAACACGCTGTAGGAGAGGGTGAATTCATTCAGGAAGTTCTCCCTTTCAAAACTGCCGGGCTTACTTTTGTACGCTCAGATCTTAAATCTCCCTGAAGCCTGGCCAAGTGTTCAGTCATCTCCATAAGCTGCTCCTGCAAGACGAGATAGTGCCATGCAAAAGTATTCACACCCTTTGACTTTTCAGTTTTTGTCAAACACAAACATCAGTGCATTTTTGAAGGGGGGGGGGGGTTGAGTGACATAGCAACAAAAAAAATTAATCGGGTTTAATATTTTTATAACCCAATAACTCAGGGGTGTTTTTCGTTTTCAGCCAGCCTAACTTTTATGTCCCTGAATAAAATCCTGTACAACTAGTTACCTTAAGTTAGTAGGAATCCAATTGTTCTGTGAAGGTGTCAAAGGTTCAGAGAACATCAGCAAATAAACAGAGTCATGAACACCAAGAAATGGAGCAGACAGATCAGGGAGAAGGCTGAGGAATCATTTAAACCAGAGCTTTAAATCTAGCAAGCAAGCACTGTTCAACCCATCATCCAAAGATGGCAAGAAGATGGACAAGTTGAAAGCGACCAATAGTTGCCTATATGCCTCCACTTACAGATCAGGTGAGGGTAGCATTTAAAAGAACCTCATGGTAACTTTGGAGGAGATGCATAGATTCACACCCAGCGTATTCCACACGAGTGGTTAGAAAAATAGTTTTTGTTTGCAGTTTGCTAACAAGCAACATGAGAGACACATTTCCACGTGGATAAAGGTGATTTGAAGACCAAAATTGCACTTTGTCCCACTAGCAAAAAAACTGTTTAAGGCAGGAAAACCCGATACTGCATGTAGTCCTGAGCACGCCACTCTGACAGCAGCATATGGTGGTGGCTGTATCATAGTCAATGGTCAAGGACAGGGAAGCTCGTCTGCGCTGTAAGGGGGAGGAGGGAGCTAAAAAAGAAGGTAATCCTGGAGGAAAACCAGTTATAGGCTGAGAAGATGTAATGAGGTTGGCATAGAGGTTCACCTTGAAGCAGGACCCCTTTCCTTGCTCCTGCATTGGCTTAAATTAATAGGTAAATAAAAAGGCTTTGGCGTCAATTGGACGTGATGCAATTATTTTAATCAGCTGTGCAGGAGTGGAGATTAATCTAAAACATGCAGGACCGTGAGGGGCTGTCGCAAGACTTAAAAGTTGATGTCACTGATATGATCTATCAGTTCTGTCTGGTCATTTTGTGTTGCCCTACCAAATAAACTAGACTCATTAAATGGAGAGATAGGTTTAAATGACGTGAGCTTGTTTGCAAGGAACAGTAGGTGTAATAGAATTGGTTAGCTGGCTAATCTTCACCCACCCTGAAGGAGTCTAGCTGGTCTTCACAGTCCTTTCTGTTAGCCCACCAGGAGGTGCTTGGAGAGATGTTTGGATCCCTCTGGAGACATGAATCTGCAGCATGGTTTAAACCAAAGCAGAAAAAAAAAGTGTAAAATTCTAGATTATTCAGTTTTACTTGGAGTTAAATGGAAAAAAAAAGATGATTATCAATTTGCATTTTTTTTAATCGCATGTGAATTATAGTTTCAAATATTTAAAACCTAACCTGAATGTTCCTGCTTTCCACCAAGTCTACTCAGGCCAAATCTGTACGCCATCTAAATTCACAAGTAAAATTCACATTTGGTCACATAACCTTAATCACAAAGAAAACTATAAGCACAGCAATGTGATCAACAACACATACTTCTCAGGTTAACACACCCAGGTGTGTATATTTGCAGCCCTTAGCAGTCAGACCAGCTCTGCCGACAGCTGCTGCTTCTTTTATTTCCAGGTGACAGCACTTCTGCTAATTACTGACAGTGGTCTCCAGGTAAGGCAAGATTTTGATTAGTTTCCCAAAAAGCTATGTTCGGGGTCCATATTAGTATCCACTTCTCATTCAGGGCTCTTCCTGAGCTTAATACAGACCAAACTATATGAAAATGCACACTGAGAAGTCTTAGCAGCAACCCTCATTATGAGACACTCAAATGGCTATCTGGGCCAACGTTTTACACACAGTGGGGAGAGCTGAAACAACTTTAGGTTGGAAGATTTACATGAAGTCGGCAGCTGGTTAATTACTTTAACTCTTTTAACAGGATTAGCCTACTCCATGTGGCAAAATCTCATACTTTTACAGACTCAAGTTTTCAAAGTCGTCAGTCCCTTTTGAGACGTTTTTCTTAACACTATGAATTAATGGCACTAGCCTAATGCAATGGTCAGGCTTTAAATATGAAACCTGAACAGCAGAACAGACAGATTTTACACCAAAGTTTACACCCAAAAAAAAGAAAAAAGATCACCAATATTTCAATGGACCGCCTTTAACTTTGATTACGACATGCGTTGTCTGTGGCAATGTATCGATAAACTTCTGCAATTTCTCTAGATTTATTTCCATCCAGTGTTGTATTCATTTTTCTCCAAGATTGATGATGGTAGATCCTGAAAGCTGCACCAAGCATTCTCCAGCACATCCTGTGATTCTTAATGGGGTTGTGGTCTGGACTCTGTGATGGCCAATCAATGTGTGAAAATTATGTCTCATGCACCCAGAACCACTCTTTCACTATTTGAACCCAATGAATCCTGGCATTGTCATCTTAGAATATGGCTGTGCAATGAGGGAAGAAAAAAACCATTGATGGAATAGCCTGTTTGTTCAGTATATAGGCTACAGGTCTCAGCCGACCACATTCTTGAAAAACATACTGGTGCTGAACCTAGACCTGACTGCAGCAACCCCAGATCATGGTACTGCCCCAACAGGCTTGTCCAGTAGGCACTAGGCATGATGGGTGCATCACTTCGTCTGCGTCCTCCATCACTCTGAAACAGGGTAAATCTGGACTCATCAGACCAAACACAACCTCCTTCCATTGCTCCACAGTCCAGTCTTTATGCTCTTTAGTGAACTGAAGCCTTTTTCCCCCGGCTTGCCTCACTGATTAGTGGTTTTCTAATGGTTACACAGCAGTTCAGTTCCAATCCCCTGAGATGCCTTCGCATTGTGCGTGTGGAAATACTCGTACTTTCACTATTAAACAGCCTTGAGTTTAACTGTTTTTCTTTGATTTGACCAAAGGTTTAAGTGATTGCTCATCAAGATTTTTCTCCAACCACATTTCTTCATTGAAGATGATGGATCCCCCACTTTCTGTCCACTTTTTAAAAATGCGTTGGACAGTTCTTAACCCAATTTAAGTAGCTTCTGCAATCTCCTTAAATGTTTTCTCTGCTTCATGCAGGCCAATGATTTGACCCTTCTCAAACACAATAACATATTTTACACAACCACAAGATGTCTTTCAACACGGTTATGAAATGGGAAGCAAGTCGTTGCGGAAGTTCGGGTTAAATAACTTGCTGCCAGCTGAAAGATAATCACCTATACATTAATTATCCAATAGGAGAGTTTTACCCATTTGCTTAGTGAAATCCTGGTGGCGACTTTATTTTGGCCAGTAAGTGTAGATAAAGAGATGTAAGTATGGATGGAGGGGGAGATTTATAGAAGATTTGTTTATACATGGATGGATGGCTGTCAAAACCTGGAAAAAGCTTTATCCTTCACACCGTTAATTTTCAACGAAAAGCTAATTAAGTTAAAACAAAAAAAAACACACACCGAAAGTATATATTTTTATTTATTTCCTTCCATACAAACATATTGCATTCATTACAAATCATCGAGCTGATGGCTAACAGGGATTCTGGTAGCTTTGAGCAGATTTATGTTTGGCCAATGTGACAAAAAGTTCAATCCAACAGATTCCTCTCACAACAAAAAGCCAATAGATAATTAAATAATAATTTCTTAAATGTATATCCAATTAAGTTTCACTTCTCTTAAAACATTAGACAGTATGAGAATCACATAATATGCCATTTCTTTTCATGAAATGCCTTAGGTCCTGTCTGTCAAAAAGCAGTCATGAATTAGAAAGTTGCATTTATTTTCCGATTTCGTATCGGTCATTTCTCATCTATTCTCACCCAAATGTTGGTGGAGAAAAACGAAGGCGCGCATTGACAGAGAAGATTTTGGTTGAATGGCGTTTGATTCTAGCCAGAAAAACAAATGAGTCATTAAATACAAACGAAACCTAACGATTTCAATACAGACGCAAGCATTTGTGCAATTTGATATAAATTAAAGTTGTTACCACTATCCAAATAGTGTAAGGCCTTTATGTGTTTTTATTTTAAATAAAAAGACATTCATCAAAAAAAAAAGATTTTAAAATATAGATGTAGATAGTATATGAGTGAAACAGACAAGAAAATTAAAGAACAAACCATCACCTGTCCCAAAGTTAAAGTATATCATGTTTTAGTACCTCAGCTTCACTATACCACTTCAATTTTTCTCTTAAATACGTGAATCTTAAAAAAAAAAGAAAGAAAAAAAAAGGCACCAGTTTTGGTTGTTTGCCAACAGTCTAACTGAATATTATTACTTTTTTTATGTTTTAGAGCAATAAACAACACAAAACTGAAGATAAAACAGAACCTGTATTAAATTTACGTTTGACATCCCTCCACCAGCCCTTCATAAGGGGCCGTAAATCACCGAGTGGAAAGCAAACGGTAACAGTCTGCAAATAGATGCCGGACATGTTGAGCACTTAGGCAAAGCCAGATCAATCATTAGTCAAGTTAGTGTCAGGAACATCATCTGCTTGTTTGTTGAACAAACAGAGTTTGGCCATGCTTCTATGTAACAGATGGGAGATATGATACCATTAGTTTTGGCAAACAAGTAGGTCGACTTTAACCCCCCCCCAAAAAAAAATAAAGTGCCTTCTGCACCCAATGTGTTTTCCTTCCCCATGAGGAGCTGGGATGTAGATGAGAGGCAAAGTAAAGCTCTGAGAAATCCTTCATGTTCCTTCTGCTGCTGAAAGAGAGCAGAGAAAATTGGAAAAAGATATTTATTGTGGTTACATAAGATGTATTCCAGTCTTGTTTTGTTATGCCTTTCTTGCCATACTAGGGCAAAAACCCTTCTACGTAACCATATTCAGTCGTTTCATTTGTAGCCTGGAGCAACTAAGACATTTTTCGGCACCGTTGCTGGTAAAGAACGATTGCAAAACTTCACCCAAACATGTCTTAAGCCTTTCCACATCATGTCTTACACATATATAGAGCTCATCTGGCCTGAAAGAAGAAAAATAATTTGTGAGAGTTCCTGTTTTGTAATCCAAAGCACAACAGTAAAAATACCACAATGTGGTGCTAAACTGAAAACATTACAAGTTTTTTATGATCTTTCTGATTTCTGAGATGCACCAATTCTAACTTCGTAAAACTTTCACATTTTGATATCATTAGCCAGTTCCATTTTTTATTTAAGAACTATAATATATAAATGTAAAAGGACAACAATTAAAAAAAAATCTAGCCGCCCTTTTTAAACAGTATTTTTTTTAATAATAGAAGCATAGGCGACGTCACACTGTGTGAGAGAGCTATTACTGTAAAACTGGGTTTATTTTCTTCCTAACGAAATAAAAAAAATCCTGTTCATAGTGTCTTTACCATCATATATTTAGTAGTTCATTTGATTATCTACAGTTGCTGTGTGTGTTCTTTGGAGTGTGTAGATCAGGTCCCCTTTGTAGTCTTGAAAGACTTATTTGCTTTAAGCGTATTCCAGATCTGGATAAGTGTGGAAGTGGTTGCTCGTTCAAACTTTTTTTCTTCATCCAAAAAAAAAAAAAATGACACAAACTTAACAGTGCATAGCAAATGGATGTTTTTGTTTTAACAAAGCAAGCTTTATTTCTGATTTGCCAGAACACACCTCTAATCTTTTACTCATCAGTATTTTGTTTTTTGAGTTACTGACGGAATACAGGCTAATTCTCATATCGAACACATATGAAAAAAAGTTATTTTGAACGCTTGAAAACTTTAAATTCAGACCAACTTCGTTTAAAACCCAACTTCTGTTCTTTGGCTTTCAGGAGGAGCGAAATATTTTAATTCTTTTCTGGAACATATCTTATTTATTTACATTTTTTAGTAGCCATTTTTTATTGCCTTCAATTTTTAACTGTAGTTCATATTTAACAGATTCAGTTAAAGGTGCATTCACAATTTTCTTGAAAAATGAACCTTCTAAAATAAAAAAATAAAAAACATAAAGGACAAAGTGCATCACCTTGTTTAGCATGTTTAACTATTTATCATTTAAAATAGGATAATTTCATTGTCATCATGAATAGCGCAGTTAGCTGCTGATCTTCCTCCTAAGCTTCAGAGTCATTCATATATACATCAATATTCACAACACAAAAGTAGACCAAAAATGTAAAAAATAAATATTCTATATTGTCTGTGTAAAGTTTGTTGCACTCTCTCAGTGAGTTACAATTTCTTCCAAAAGTGAATTTAGTTCCAAATTCCCTCCAGCTGTGAAATGCCGATATAAACTCGCTACCAAACAAACTGATAAAGTTTAGGCAGTAGTTTATTGTTCTTGATAATGGCTACAGCTAATCAAACCACACAAATTCAGTTTCTCATTAAATTTAAATATTATAACAGATAAATAACCCCCCCCAAATAAAAATAATACTGAAATTTTATGTTATGGCCAAGTAACGCCAGCCACAAGCATCAGGGAACACCATTCAGAAAAACGATGATGTACAGAATGATATCTAAATAAGCTGGCTGTTCAGAGAGTGCTTTATCGAAGCGTAGTCATGGAAAGTTGAGCGAAAGGAAAAAAACGTGCACACACATCAGAGATACCACCGTAGTGAGAATTGTGTAGATTCAAGAGTTTGGGGGAAACTCACAAGGTGTGGACAGAAGTCATGTTCTTATCTCCAAAGGGACCTCTGTCCTCTGTCCACAGCTGACAGCTTAATGTTTACATCCAACCAAGTAATACACTTAATATTTATGCTAATAGGCGTGTAAGAAATGAAAGGGTTAATAGTTAATTAAAGTGATTTGTTTTGATGGTAACTATCAGGTGAATTGTATTCTTTTTTTATAACAATCCCTAGACTATGTGATTTTAATGAAATTTATGAAGCTTATCCTGCCTTGACCTTGGAACCTTGAATCTGTAGTATAATTAATGTAGTCCAAACAGAGTATGAAGGTAGTAATTTAACTTCACCCTGTGTAAAAGCACATCAGGGAGTCCTAATGAAGGTTTTATAAAGCAGACTAACCTCAGAACAGTGAGCAGGACTTTGGGGGTCTAAAAGGATTATCGCTGGAGGGGACCCCCACGACGAGCGGGTCCTTGAGGCCATACTTCTGGCAGAAATTAATCAGCTCTTCGGCAGCCTGGGACACCTGTGGAGCCCAACATATGGCGTGGGTGTGAAAACATAAACGGCATAAACATGAACTGCGTCTGTGTGCCTCCTGTGCGCTCAGGCTCTGCCCATTTTCCTCCACAGACTAACTGGCTCTGGGTCTTTTTGCATAATATTTGCAAGCAACGGAGCCACGGAACAGCAGTGGTTGTATCTACTGTGTCTAATTTTCAGGCCCACACACACTCCCTTCAGATAAATTAACACAGCCTGACATTTATACACCCCTTTAACTTCAAAAGTTCGAAGTAGAGGCAAGTTAAGACAAAGCAGAAAACTAAATTCAAATCTGTTCTTCATTCGTCTGGCAGCAGTTCAGTACATCTATACTTGTCAGAATTCACTTTTAGTAATTTATGAACTTGGATTCAACGCTTTGAAAGAAAAAGTCTTCCGTGTTTGTGTTTCAGCGGAGAGTTCGTACCTTGATCCTCCGGATATTGGCCTCAAAGCGGAGCTGCTTCACGGCCCGTTGGGCGATGATTAAGTTGCTGCTGGCGTTGTTGTTAGACATATTGGCGGCTGTCGGTGTTAAGAGAAAAAAAAAAGCTTACTTTGTTTTTAGGACAGCCGTATCCTTCGTTAGCGGAAGCGAAACGTAAAACTGTCCTGAATCGAGAACTAAACTGGGAAACAGCGCTGACACGTAGCCCCGCCCACATTTCGCTATACAAGCCCTCGTATTGGCCAGCATGTCCGCCAATCAAATGATCCTGAGCCCGCCTTCTCACAGTTCCCATGGAAAAATATGGGCCATTATTTTAAGTTTCCTAGCAAACATGGCAAAACGTGACCTTCAGTGGTTGTTTTCCACCTCAATTCACTTTACATCCGGGTGGGAACACTTTCAAAGAATCAATGTTGATATAAGGAGAACATGAATATGATGATTAATATGAACAATATAGGGTCTGCAGAACCTTCTAGCTAATTTAGAAATCGAAATCAACAGAATTGCACCACTTCAGCACATAATTAGTCCCTCTTTGCTATGATAAATGGTAATTGATATGCTAATTAATAATCTAATTTCGTAATTTCATACTTGGGCCTACTTCTATTTTGAAGCTGTGGCATGCAATTTTGCATCAGTGTACCATTATCAGGAGGTATGACGGTGTGTTTTGTTTGATATTTTTAAGTGTGTTCATGCATTACGGAATTAAGACAGAAATGATTAAATAACTGGCTTTTTCATTTTTTACATTTAATCCAGTTTACCCCATATACATAAAAGAAGTTTATGAAGAAACAATGTATTTTGTTTTAGCTATACAATCAGAACTGTTCCCAACTTGTTAAATAAATATTAAGATACAAAAAAAACCCAATTCTAATATTACTGTTTTTCCTTGCACACATCTGCATTTTTGAACATAGTCGGTTTTGCACAATATTAGGTGTACAATTATAAACTCTGTACCTAAATTCTACTTTGGATATATATAACGATTCAACGATACAACTTTTTTCAAACCGATACAGATACTTGGAGAGTACTTGCTGATACTCAATGCAAATACTTCTATCACACACAAAAAATGCAATGAATTGGAAGAACGGTTTTATTTCCTCCTCTGCTTGTTACAACAAATTATGGTGAATTAGATAAAAAAATAAGATATAAAAAAACTAAACTGTCAAACAAAAAATAAAAAATTTCTGTGAAATTATTGCCGATGTTCCACTTTTTATGTATCAGTTCATGGTATACAGACACAAGTACATTAAAACGGTATCGGCCCTGATACTCGATATCAGTGTTGGTATTGGTTCATCCCTAGATGTATTCATTCATGTTGCCAGCTTGCCTATGCATTTCAGAAATTACTTATCTTCATACTGAATGGTTGAAATGGTCAGTGGAAAAAAAAGGGGGAGGGCTTATTTGTAAGATGAATAAAAATCTGGTGCTGCATAATAATTCTACAAAAAATAGTATAAAATAATTGTTAGAGCCCCAAAAATAATATTTATCGTCATGACGAGGATGCAGACTTCTGACCAAATAGGATCTCACAATTTTGATGGGAGCAGAACCAACACTCATAACCAGCAGATGGTGTCAGAGACCAATAAAAAGGCAAAGTTTACAATACTTTTTTTTCCTGCTCAAAACAAGTACACCAAGCATGCAAATATAATTTCTTTAGACTAACAAAGAAGTTGTAAAGCTGATCAATTAACACTATAGTTTCCATTTAACAAAATGGTGAAAAATACTGTCAAATAATTAAAAGAAAATTGATCATCTCTGCATTTTTAAAGCTCCAGTATAATATACATTTCCCTGTCTGTGAAAATACTAATATTGTTCAGGCTTTACGTTCTTATTGTACGGTATTACCTTTGTTGTCATGTGTATTTAGATACAACATTCAAAAGTGCATCTTTGAAGTAAAAAAGGATAACAGTTTCTGAAAAACCTTTAGGAGTGAATAATTTGTAAAAAAAGTTTGTAAAAAAAACACACCAGTCTTGGCAATAGAAGCCCCAACAGCATCGCCATCAAGGCCATGAAAAAATAAAATTCTCCAGTCACGGATCTGTAC
This sequence comes from Apricaphanius iberus, assembly GCA_028564705.1. NCBI lineage: Eukaryota > Metazoa > Chordata > Actinopteri > Cyprinodontiformes > Aphaniidae > Apricaphanius > Apricaphanius iberus. The sequence continues at coordinate 3,193,411 of JAPXFQ010000284.1, forward strand.
AGCTGCTTAGAGCCAGAAGAATGACGCTAAGGTGTCAGATGAAGGACATATTTCTCTGAATGAATTATAATATTTAAATATTACACAGCGCTCTGAGACATAGGCTACTGTTTGGACTCATAATACTATTCATGTGAAGTGCGCTTGATATTATCACACAACTAATATTCATGTTTTCTTTCAGTAATGAGTGTTTTCAAACACGATTGATGTGCAAGTTTTCCATTAATTACAGATAAACAAAATGCTTTGAACATCTTTATAATTATTATCTTTTCTTCAGTAAGTTGTAGATTATATCTCGATAAAAACATCCAAATTGCAAATGACAGAAGAGTAATGACATTAGCTGGCATTACTAATGCATTGGTAGTATTCCATCTTTTATCATTTTAGTACTTAAACATTTGGTTAACCAGATCATTATACGTGCTACTGTAAAGGAGAGTCATGTTTAATGGAAAAAATTAGCAATTTCTTCATTTTCGCCCTGCAGATAAACAGAAGCCAGAAGAAAAGAAACATTATTGAGTCCTTCCTACAGACTATTGGTCCAGTGGTGATGGGCTTCAGTGCAGCAAAGCTGGAGACTGAACGCAACTTTCTGCTTCAACAGGCCTGTTAAAAATGAAAAACTAAAGTGATTTTTATATTAATTAATTAATCATAAACTACGGATAAAATAAAGAATGTGAAGTTAATTAATCCTAATGTTATTTACATCTATGGCAGATTGAGATTTTTTGAAAATTCTGTCAACAAAGAAGTTTATTTTAGATTTTAAAAAAATGAGACAGGAATCCATCAGAAGATAATAAAACAATGTAAATGGAAAAGCAATTTGGAGAAACAGTAATTTATGTTTTTACCTGTATTTTAATAAAAATGCCATGTTTGAAATTGTTTATGCTGTTCTATAATCAATGGACAAGTAGTTAGTATTATAGCATCAAACCCTATTTATAATTGCCAATCAGCTTTTGTTTCCACTGGCATTTTGATTATTTATATTGCTCCATCCATAAAATTGTATATCAGGCTGTACTCTGGTTGGGCCCCTCCAAAATATTGATTATTTTAGTCACAAAAAAACATCCCAGTAAAATTAAAAGTTTACTTTAAACCAAAATCACATTTGGACTCATCTTAAGGCCCAAAGGTGACACAGTTGGAGCTTCTCTGGCCACACAGGCTGAGGCTACAGTGAAGATACATTTCTCTATATTCTTCCCCCAGCAGAAACAACAAAACAGTAAAACGAGCTTGGAGGGAGGAGCCACTTTGAACTACACATACCTGGCGGCGATCTGTAGGGCATCTACAAGGGATAATGGAAAGAAAATAATGAATGTTTTAGTCTGGCACTTTACAACAACGAGTCTTTGCTGAGGCTGAGGAGGTGCAAATACTTGTTCTCAATGAGGGGGTATTGTACTGGGTCTTCAGGGTTTGATATGTGAGTGGCAAAGCAGTGCTCCAGAACAACAACGCAATTTGAGTCAATTTCCTGCACAGAAGCACCAACATACAACGGGGAGCCCAATGGTAGGGTAACCTGGCCTGCTGGGTAAGTCTCAGTGTAGCTGGAGTCCCAAAACAGAGAAATGGAAGCTCCGGATTCAGCACCTATGACTGAAATACCGCGTTCCCACCCGTCAAGAATATTTTCTTTTATTAAGCAATTAAATAATTTATGAAGACTTTTGTTTCTTTCTGTTTTTCTATCATTTAGATCTTTAGAATTTTCTTGTGATTGAAGAGCAACTTGCTAAATTCTAGCTAAATAGAAAGAGACAAGATAGTTTTTGGTGCATTAATGACAAAAAAACTGACAAGCTACATCATAAACACTTTCTTCTTGAAAAGGTTTTTAATTACATCTACAGAATAGAATAACAATTTGTGGCTAATTTAAAATTTACTACTAATTTATTGTCCAATAATCTGACTACCCTCCACAACTGTTTTAATCTAAAAATAAAAATTCAATAGGACCTCTCCACATTCAATGTTCTTTCTGAAATGTTTTCAAAGGATAACAGTGCAATATGTTCAAATTGAGGGTAATACATGGTGGCAGAAGATCTGGACTTTATCAGTTAGTTATTAAAAAAAATCATTTCAATTCAAATAATCAAAGGAAACACTGATAAGTGTCTGAGATTATAATCCCATCAGCAGGTTATTCTACATCCTGTGAGGGAAACAGCATCACGGGAATCAAGAAAGCAAGTAGTTTATTGTGGTCACTGCATTATCATTGAAATACATGTAATCAGTAATTTGGTAACTTTTACAAGGTTTTTTCTTGCACTTTTGTTGCTTCTAAAAGTTTCAACTGTGAAGGTATTTGGGTTAACTTTAATTTGTGGTTAACAGAACTTGAAGTTATAAGTTTGTCTGGTGGCCAAATTCAGACTGGTGTCGGTTTCCCAAGGAGAGGAACAGGAGAATGGGGATTTTGAGGCAAAGAGGAAGGATTCATTGTTTGATGAGTAGATGAATAAATTGTTCCCATATATGGCATGTGTACTGTTGTACTGAAGAGAAAATTTGATTATCACGAGCTTTATTGTAGAGACAGCAGTGGTTTGAAGCATTTGTCTAACAGCCCCTCATGTTAAAATTATCTTTGTAAACAGTAAATAAAAATCTAATTTGTTGACTGAGTCTTAATTTTAAAGTTATGGCTGAGGGTAGTAAAAAAAGAACACACTGTAGAGGTGCTTGTGAGCTCAGCAAGAATAGATATTTCTTTCTGTGTTGTTGGATAATTTTGTCATGAATATATGCACTTTTGTGTCTTCTTTTTTGTTTGAAATAATTTACACAGTCGAATCATTACGCGATAGTTTTTCTAACTTCCTGTAGCAGCTGGCTGTGATGCTAAAACCAAAAATTAACAATCAAAGGTTTGGTTTCAGCTGTGTTTGTCTTCTTTTACAAACACTTTGAAGAAGTAGCAATAGCATTTTTCTTGCATCTATTCATAAAAATTCATTCTTTGTAGCTGCTCAGCTTTGGTTGCTATTCTACTTGAAGTGTTGCTGACATTAACCACAGGCTGTACTTTTTTCTAACTTTCTAGAACTTTCTGGCAATACATCAACTATTATCTGCAGGTTTTAATAGAGATTACTCCAAATCTTCCTGTACATCACCAGAAATTTTGGAACTTAAAATGGTCTTCACAAAAAAATAACTTGAGTTCCAGAAAACAGCCAACCTGATAAGTTGTCAGGAATGTCTGGTAAATTAAAGCCAAGTACATGGTATGTTTAGGTAAAGCACATGGTACTTTCTAGGAAAGTACCTGGTAAGTCTCAAAACAGTAATGTAACCTCTTAGGTTCTTTTAAAGTATCTGTTAAATTTAAAGAAATTTCTGGAAATTATTTTAAGTTCTTCAAAAGTCAGTGGTAAGTTCTGTTAAAGTAATCTTTGATCCAGGAACAAACAGGTTAAATAAAGCATAGCTTTCTTTTTGACAATCTAAATGTATTTAGATCAGTTTAATGGAAAATGTACCAGGCTAAAAAACAGTAGAAGTGATTGAGTTACTGGCTACGATAATTGAGGTTCCATGGGTTATCAGGGACCTTGTACTTTTATAGTGGCCCAAAAAGATAACAAAGAGATTGGCCACTGATTCCTTGGAGTCTTGACTGGAAAGTAAGATAGTGACAAGATAGGATCCGATACACACAGGAGAGAAAAAGATTTCCCCATCATAATGTTCCCATAGGCACCGGCTCGAGCCTCCACCTCGTACCACACAACACTCCATTGAACGCTGAACCTTGAGCAGTTGTGAGCGGCGAGGTGGATATGGGTCTAAACCAGAAATCTCCATGCTATTCAGTTTTAATCCCACTTGGGAGTTTGTTTCGGTCCCAGTTCAGTTGTACAGGAGGCTGTTTGACTTCTGAAAAACAGAAAGAAGTTGTTCAAAACCTTGCTCAAACTGTTAAATTTGTGAAAGAGGACAACAGGTTACTCAGATATAATAATTTGATTAGCTGTAACTATACAATTGTGATGAAAATTAAGCATTACCGTTACAATATGCGAGATGGCAATATTGATGGCTTTGCAAGTTTGTAGACATTATAGTTTCTGTGGCAGAGTTTGACATAGATCGAGCCAACATAGGCATTACATACAGTGCGACTCACGATTTCATCTAACACAACTGGGTGAGGTTCTGTGATCCACAATGGAGCATGTGTTCCACACCGGTTCTAAGCTATGCATCTTTCTGGAGTTTGAGCACTTTTTTGTCTCAAGAACATTCGATACCAGCCCTGGGCACGGTGTTGTTTGTTGAACGTCATTCATTATCCACTACAGAGTAGTGCTCACAGGGATCTGCACATCTGGCGTTGCCATCGGTTTGGATGCAGTCCATGCCTGAAGGAAATGCTGTTTCCACAGTTGAAATGGACTGACTGCGAGGAGAGCCCTGATCTCTTGTTGAAGGAAGCCAGCAGGCATCCATAGGACCCTGGTCTGTTAAAGTAAATCTGATGCGCTGGGCACGGCGAGCTCTTTTGGGAGCACTCATCGACGTCCACACAGCCGAGGTCTGGAGACCACTGATAACCTCTGTGACAACTGGAAGAGTTGTTGCAGAGCTTTTTATCGTATCTACAAGAACAAGAGAAGGCCCTGCCGACAAAAGAGTCGCCTCGTTCTCTAGACTCCAAGCAGGTGGCTTCATGATGGCAGGAATCACAGCTGGTAACGAGTGCTGCTGCAAAAAAAGGCAGTGAAATTAGATGTATTAATACGATTTCCTGCTAGAATCCTTCTTTACATTTTGTTTTGATTTGCTGGCTGTTTGTAACTTGAACCAAAGAAAACTGAGCACCAGATTTTACCTGAAGTGTTTGGAGTAAATGTTTGAAAAGATATGAGTAAAAGAACTACCCAGGGACCTCCATTACAGACCAGTGCACAGTACCAATTTGCTGAGATAAGAGGACATTTGTTAAACATTTCCATGGTGGTCTTTTACAGAAATTCATGATATTGCTTCTCTTTTTACTGACCTTTGTAAATGAGGAAATGTGAATTCTTATGGAGTGAATGTGAGAATGTATGAATCTAACTTTGTGCACAAAGAACAACTCAAATTGAGGGTGGATGAAATGCAAAAACTGGGCATTGACAGTCCAGATTTATTTTATGTTATCTGTTACTTATTAACAAAGGATGAAAGCTCAGACCTAATGAAGTTGTTTCTGACTGTTCAAATAGTAAAATTATGTCCCAATAAGTCTCTTTGCTTGGTAGAAAGTGTTTGTGTTGATAATAAGTGATGGGTTTTCAAGACGCTGATAATTATGGTAAAAAATCTCTACTTATGGTTAATTCAGATGCAACTTGATAAACCCAAGCTGTCCAGCCAGATTCTTTTAAAGAGACTTCTCCATTTAAAACAATCCATATTTTCATATATTCTTTTTTCAAACTTCTATTGCAAACATTAACATCTAGCTAACTGGGGCCTGTGGAATCAGACGTTAAGCTTTAACCACCCACAAACCTTTCACAGAATAACTAGAAGCAATAATTACTTCACAGAAGTCATTGCTGACATCTGACCTTTCGTGGTATTGTTATAAATACTTCACCTGAAAAAAAAAAATACCTTGGTGACACATCAGGAAAACACAACTTTCGGTTAAGTTGCTTTGGGGAAATTTTTACAAGGGAAAAAATACTTAATTTGTTTTGAAAAAACTGTTTTCATTATGTTATTCTCTACTGTGTAATTTGTGGTTCTGGCTAAAATCAAAGTCCTCTGTTAAAAGGGAAATGTTTGACTGAGTGTTTTGCTCATTACAAGTGGTGCTAACTTACTGTATATAAAGATCCAAAGCTTTATGACACAACTTCACCTACTTTCAAGATGTATGGAGAGGAACAAAGATCTGGTGAGGTGAAGACTGCAGCTACACTTAAAATACCCTGAAACCATCTTTGTCAACAGACCAGAGGATTTCTGCTTTTGGTCTTCATCAGGTTCATTCATACATTTTTAAAGCAACCGCGTGTATAATACTGTGTTGTAAAAGAATAGATTTGTTCTTTTATTTATTTAATATCAGACAAAAATAACATGACTAAGCATTTTTAGACACAATAATTATATCTATTAGTCAAACCAACTTTGCCCTGTTTTAAAAAAAATTCCCCACAAGCCTAATAACTAGTAGTACCTTTCAAAGTAGCAGCAACTAACATTTAGTGTTTGTCACAACTGGCTTTGAGTCTTTTACGTCCCTTTTAAATTACTTTTTGACCAACTCTTCTTTGTAAAATAGTTTTAATTCAGACAGTTTCAAAGCTTCATTTTCTTTTGGGTTTTTTCTTGAGTTATTCATAGGTGGACTTCCTGGTATAATTCTGATCATTTTCCTGCTGCATAACACAATGTGTTTGGATGCGGAAATCTTCAGAACTACTTTAGTGGAGTTTATCCACTACAGCGAAAACCAGGAATGCACCGATACAATACAAGTATCTGGGTGCAAGGTACTCGTATCAGTTTAAGTTAAATACCATGAATCAATAATTAAAATGTGGAAACTGTGGAAATTTTTGTTTTGTGTTAATTTTTAATGTATTTTTCATCTAATTTACTTTCATTGTTTTGTAACAAGTTGAGAAAAAAATATAAAATTAATAGATTTTCTTGTGTGGTAGAAGTATCGGTATAGTACTCTGTATCAGCAAGTACTCACTTTTGTTTCAACTCTATCTCGGTGTCACTGAAATTCCTTTACCGTTAGGTTTGTCTCTGAGGTGCCCCTAGGTGTGAGTGTGTGTGCATGGTTGTTTGCCCTGTGTGTCTCTGTATTACCTTGTAATTGACCGGTGACTTGTCCAGGGTGTACCTCGCCTCTCCCCTGATGATTGATGACCACCCAGGCCCCTGTAACCCTGCTAGACGGAATAAATGGATGCAATCCTTCAAAGATTAATGTAGGCTTATTATTCTTCTAAATTCACGTTAAAATCTAAAATGTGACACCTTACTGGATTAATGAAAGACACTGAAAGTTGCTCATTTTTGATCGTTTGTGTTTTGTCTAAAATAGCAGTTGTATTACTGTGATGTACATGTCAACAATTTTTCTCTCTTTTAATAAGACAAAAAATTATAATATTTGCAAGATCAAAATTGAACGGAATATTTCAACCTGACACTAACACTTGGTAATGTTTTTATCCCTAATGGGACAGTTAATATACAATCATTTTAGGTTTTGGCCAAAATTACAGAGGGAAAGCAAAAATGTAAACTGTCTGAAACAGTATGTTCCCTGAAAAAATATTATTTTGTTGTGCTCACATAAATATAAAAGAAATATCAAATGTAGAAATCAATAAAAGACCACAGTAGCTGAAAAAAAATATCCCCTTCATCTTTTTTATTTATTTATTTTATTAATCTTCATTAACAGATGTACAGAACATATTGGCACAGTTTGTCAGATGTGATTTGCATATAAAGCAAGGACAAGCAGAGGATGTATCTATAAAATGGAGAGAAGAGAAAAAATAAATAAATAAATAAAATAAAAATAGAAACCTTTTGAAGAGGAAGTGCTAGGGGTATTCTATGAGGTTAAATTTCTCAAAAACACTATAAAGCTTGATAGCCTTTTTTCCTTTCATGTGTTTCAAGGATAAAAAGTATTTGCAAAGTTCTTTATGGAAGACAACAAAGAGAGGTTTAGTTTTCAGATATCTGTTTCTATGTATGAAGAATTTGCCAAGAATCATTAAGGAATTAATAGTCAGGTCAATTGACGGATCTTTAACAGATACACCAAAAAGAACATTTTCCTTTTTTAAAATAGGTAATATATTTTTATATCCCCTTCATCTGACGTGACCCGGAACGCGTCCTGCAGCAAAGCGTCGTGCTCTATAAGGGGACGGACAGCAATTAGCTGAGCACAGGGTGTTTCTCAATGTCAAGGCGTCTTGCTTACGAGGACATTGTCCTTCCTTGGTCAAAAAAACGGTTTGGAACAGACTAGCCTTACGTGACCGCGGCGGCTTACGTGCTCTGTTTACGTACCGCCCGTCGTAGTAGCATTGTAGCGTAGTAATATTACTTCAACCATGGAACTGGAAATGTATAACGAGAGTTTTACTTTTTTTATTTTTATTTTTTGTATATGTCAATTAAATCAAATGTGCAAAAGAATTAGTACCTGGTAGCCACCGAAGCTGCAACTGCTAAGCAACTAACGAACCATATATAACTGCTTTGGATCTAAATAATAATAATAAAAAAATAAAACAAACATTTTAGAAATAAGCCCGATGGTTAAAATTAGTTGACTTACATTTAAAATAGAAATTTTCCACCGAAGTAGGTGCTGCCGGCACCTACTGCGTTGTATTCTAGGAAATTTTTGACCGAGAGCAGGCCAATGGCTGCTCTGCTCTGCACATTAAAGACAGTTAACTATTTATGTCATGTTTCAAAAGTGAGCTTTTCCAGAAAATGTTGCAGGTGGCGAAAGAGCGCAAATCCTCGAGAAGAACTAAACAGAACTAAACAAACCCCCCGGAAGTAGTTCCTGGGGCGCATGCGTAGAGGTGCTCACGGTACGGATCGTGCTTCCTGAACAGATCGTGCAGTGACCGCATACCATGGAGGCCGCCATTTCTCCTCCATTGCTGTAGTACCTCCATTTGGCCGCTAGGCCCCCATTGAAAAGCATTGGACTTTAGACACGTTAAAAACAACTTTAATGCCTGGTGCCCATTTTAATTTTAAAAAACTTTCTATGGCTACATATTCTTCCTGAGATAACGCTGGGCTCATAATAAACCTGGGCACCAGGCTGGTTTTCGTAAGATAATTTTTTGAAATCTTGCATAATTAATGAGGGGGCCGAGTCAAGTTTAGCATCAGAGCTAACGACGCGGGAGCAGAATGGGCGAAATTACGACTGAACTACACGCCCATAGAGTGAAGATCCCGCCCCTTTGCCCTTTTTAGGAACATGCTTTGTCAGAGCTGGGGAGGAGGAGTCTGTGAATCCGCCATGAATTCCCCCATGAAAGTGTGTCATTCTGGTAAACGGGGAGGAGTGAGTAGGCGCTGTCTATTCTTTTTTACAGTCTATGGAGCAGGCTCAAGGCACGTCTGATGTATCCTTGGTTAGTTAGCTAACGGCTAACAAACGGAGGACAGATTCCTCCGTAGAACACTAACATTGGAACACGCCTTGGCGGTCCCCGATGACGTATCTCGTAGGCAACCGGGGCGGGACCAAGGCATCAAGGCGAGGTTCCCGGGCATTGAGAAACACCCACAGAGTTTACAAAATGGAGTTAACAGAGGTAAACAGCAAGTTATTGTACAATGAAAAGAACCTCATCAGGGATAGCTCTTAGAAACATACAAAAACAGGAGGAGAGGAGAAAAAAAAAGTCTAAATGGTGCGGCATATTTCCAAACATTAAATTACGGCAAGTTTGCATTAGCGCTAGCTTGAGGGTCTAACTTCATTCGTTAAAAAGTTATGCCTTTGCCAACAAAACTACTAATAATTCCTCTCAGACCGTCTAAAGTTAACCCAAAATACAACACACAAAAGAATTTAAGCTGGGGGCGTGAATGAAACAGGAAATTATATGCGTTTACTACCCTTCCTGCACTAATTTGTTTGGGGGTTTTAGCCAAAAAAGTATAAGCAGAAGTTTTTCATTCGCCAGCTGTTCCTTTTGTCAACATACTAGTCAAGGAAAGATTTCCTTATACAAAGACAAGTTTATGGTTGTTGCGGTTAAACTGGATCAAATAATTACACATCTCGCAGCTGATATATAAAATAACCATTTAAATTTATGGAGGAAACAAACTTTGGAAACGTAAATGGTAATTACCGATAGATAATTGAGTTCCTGAACACAGAAACACGAGGGACTATAATCTCACAGTTCCCTTTATTCCATACACCAGATTTACAATAGAAATCTGAGTCCTCCCAAGTGAGTTTGGGAGGAACAAGAGTAAACAAAACGCTGCTTACATTATAGGAATGGAGGGGGTGGAGGTCTACAGCTACCTCAAAGTTCAACTGGACAGAAGTGTCTATAAGAAAGAACAGACTTATGGAGATCCTTCAGTGTCATCAGAAAATGTTGCATATCTTCTGCTATATAAACTACCATCTGCTAGGACAGCAGCATCACCTTTTCAGATTCACCCATTTCTTTTCCTAATCCCAGCACCAAACTCACATTGCAAACTTGATGTCTAATTTTTGCTGACTTTTTTTATAATGATCAATTCTTAGAAAATAGGAACCCTTGGAGAACAATGAGCAAATGAAACTGAACACAGAAAACAGAATAAACAAAAAAGAGCAGACATAAAAAAAGACTGCCCCTGGTCATCAGGACCTCAGCTTGTTACCTTATTCCTCCATTTTCCAGGATCTTCTTCAGGTTTTCAACAATAGTGAAATGGTCCAATTATTCCTTGAGGTGGCATTTAAATAAAAACTAGCTGACTCTACATTGGTCATTATCATCTAGAGTCAAATATGGGAGTAGGGTGAGGGCTGTAGCTCTCCCCTGTATCCACACTATTCAACATTCACTTCAACCTCCTACATATTTAGTAAAGTAGTTCAGTGGTTTATCAGTTACATGAACCTGATTAGCAATTGTTAGCTACTCGGACAATCAATATCCATCCTGAACACGTTTCTCCTTGCGAGTTCTCCCTAGTTAAACCTTTAAGACCGTGAAATGAAAAATATATACATAAACTGAACTGGTGAGGCTTTGTCTTTTCTAAAAAAAAATCTATTTGTACTATTGTCAGTCTACATTTTTCCTTCTTGTTTGGTAATTTATACTTGTGCTCCCTTTTCCTGTTGCTGGCCATTACAGGTGCTGGCCAGTAAATTAGAATATCATCAAAAAGTTGAATTATTTCAATAATTCCATTCAAAACGTGAAACTTTTACATTATATTCATGCAATGCACACAGACCAATGTATTTCCAATGTTTATTTCTTTTAATTTTGATATTTATAAGTGACAACTAATGAAAACTCCAAATTTGGTATCTCAAAAAATTAGAATATTTTAAAGGCCAATGAAAAAAAATGTTTTTTTTTTAAATGTTGGCCAACTGAAAAGAATGAACATGAAAAGAATGTGCATGTATAGCACTCAATACTTAGTCGGGGCTCCTTTTGCCTCCATCACTGCAGTAATGCGGCGTGGCATGGACTCGATCAGTCTGTGGCACTGCTCAGGTGTTATGAGAGCCCAGGTTGCTCTGATAGTCGTCTTCAGCTCCTCTGCATTGTTGGGTCTAGCGTATTGCATCTTCCGCTTCACAATACCCCATAGATTTTCTATGGGGTTAAGGTCAGGCGAGTTTGCTGGCCAATCAAGGACAGGGATACCATGGTCCTTGAACCAGGTACTGGTGGTTTTGGCACTGTGTGCAGGTGCCAAGTCCTGTTGAAAAGTGAAGTCTGCATCCCCATAAAGTTGGTCAGCAGCAGGAAGCATGAAGTGCTCTAAAACTTCCTGGTAGACGGCTGCATTGACCTTGGACCTCAGGAAACAGAGTGGGCCAACACCGGCAGATGACATGGCACCCCACACCATCACTGACGGTGGAAACTTTACACTGGACCTCATGCAACGTGGATTCTGTGCTTCTCCGCTCTTCCTCCAGACTCTGGGTCCTTGATTTCCAAAGGAAATGCAAAAATTGCTTTCATCAGAAAACATAACTTTGGACCACTCAGCAGCAGTCCAGTCCTTTTTGTCCTTGGCCCAGGCGAGACGCTTCTTACGCTGTTTCTTGTTCAAGAGTGGCTTGACACACGGAATGCGACAGCTGAATCCCATGTCTTTCATGAGTCTCTTCGTGGTGGTTCTTGAAGCGCTGACTCCAGCTGCAGTCCACTCTTTGTGGATCTCCCCCACATTTTTGAATGGGTTTGTCGTCACAATTCTCTGCAGGGTGCGGTTATCCCTAGAGCTTGTACACTTTTTTCTACCACATTTTTTCCGTCCCTTCGCCTGTCTGTTAATGTGCTTGGACACAGAGCTCTGCGAACAGCCAGCTTCTTTAGCAATCACCTTTTGTGTCTTGCCCTCCTTGTACAAGGTGTCAATGGTCGTCTTTTGGACAGCTGTTAAGTCAGAAGTCTTCCCCATGATTGTGGAGCCTTCAGAACAAGACTGAGGGACCTTTTAAAGGCCTTTGCAGGTGTTTTGAGTTAATCAGCTGATTAGAGTGGCACCAGGTGTCTTCTATATTGAGCCTTTTCAGAATATTCTAATTTTCTGAGATACTGAATTTGGTGTTTTCATTAGCTGTCAGTTGTAATAATAAAAATGAAAATTAATAAACACTTGAAATATATCACTATGTGTGGAAGGAAAGTATACAGTATACAAGTTTCACGTTTTGAATGGAATTACTGAAATAATTCAACTTTTTGATGATATTCTAATTTACTGGCCAGCACCTGTATATTCTCCAAATGTCCTATTCTTTTTTTTTAAGGTACTTGATCTGTGTGTTGAATAAAGCATTAGGAAACGGGGGGAAAAAAACCCTTGCAAAGTTCTTTTAAATCCTTATCCAAAAATTTAAACATACCTTCAGCTTGTATCATTCAGAACGAAGAACTAAGCAGAGAAACAGCAACTGATGTAACATCTAATCCTTTCGATATTTGTAGCAGGCATCTTCGAGAAGATTCCACTTGTTACATAGAGAATTAAACTTTTTAGTTATCTCTCTTCAGCATGTTACACTCAGCAGTGAAGTGTCTACTGGACTTCTGGAGGCAGCTTAGGTCATTCAAGGTTTGCAGGAAGATGCTGCAGATTTTCTACAAATCTGTTGTGGAGTGTGTAATCTCTTCTTCAATCATCTGTTAAGAGTAGATTAGAGCCAGAGACTTAAAAAGGATCAACAAGCTAATAAGGAAAGCTGGTTCTGTTCTATGGACAGAAAACTTCCCTTTGTGGTTCTCCAGATCCATTTTTTTTTGCTGATAGGAAATTATATTCAAGGACCCATAATAAACTTTTTATGTGCTTCATCAGGACTGCAACACGATACGGCGACATGTTTGTTCACTTTATCATAGAGTTGCGTGTTAAATATATGAATGTGGTGGTAACGTCATCCAGTCAGAATGAATGCCGGAGCGCTCATAACCACGGACACAACTGAGCCGGCATGAGATTTCTCCACTTTGGGACCTGGATTCAAACATGATCGTTTACAGAGTCCTGAAACACCTATTCCATTTCCATCTTTGCTTCTACATCTGGTTTCATCTCCCTGTAGACAGGGGCTTCATTTCACTTAGGGGTGAAATATCCCTTTAAAATGGGGATATTGAATAGTTTTCCATTTTTCCATACAGAAAACTACACACAGATGAGTTTCTCCATCTTCTTTTACCATTTACAAGAGTTTTAAAATTGAAAACGTATTGAAAATGGGAGTTTTTGTTTAAAGAAATACAATAAAAGAAATTTAATCTGGAACATATCAAAAATATATATTTTTTGTTGGGTCAAAATGTTATACGGCTTTTGCCAGTGAGCTGCACATTTCCCTGTATGTCATCATCTGTATTTGTACAATAATACAAACTACTACTGTTTTTTTCATCATTTTATTCAAATAACAGTCAACTTACATTATGGTGAACTACTTATTTTCTAGTGCAAATAAAAAGTGCAAAACATAATCATGTTCAGTTTATATTGACATCTGAGTCAAACTAACAGAAACAGTAATGGCTTTTTGTCAAAATAAAAATTAAACCACAATCAGCTTTAGTTAGATCAAATTACCAATGACAATTCTTTTTTCTGAGAAGAAAAGCAAACATCACAATCAAAAGCTTAAAGCAACAGTAAAGGCAATTTTGTATTGTGTAAATAAGCAACTGATTTAATTCAAAATGAGCCAAACTTAAACCGGTGGCTTTTAAAGCACATAAGAATAAAAGTCAGATTTTTATGACATCCCAGCAATCACCAAACAATGTAGACAACTTGTCAAAGAGGTAAAATATTCTGTTTTTATGGCATTAATGTGAGGATGATTTGCACGTTTATGTCAATACAAATGTTATTAAGCATATATCATATTTTTTCATGTGTGGGAACTTCTGTAGGACAATGTTATTTGTCATAAAGCTCTGTGCAGCCTTTTTGTTGAAGGGCATCCTTAAGTTGACACGATGCTTGTATTTCGATCATTTCCAGTTGCAGGGGACCTTGATCAATGCCATGCAACTTTAGGAGCACATAGGGCTTTTTTTCATGTGTGGCCGTGCCAGAAAACAGCCAGAGAAAAATGCTATTTTTTTTCTGTTCACATGTTGCGGGTCTCAGCCTGTACTGGAATCCAGTGTTTTACATGACGGACTACACCGAAACCGTAGGTGGCGGTATACAAATAATTCTGTAGCTATCCAACAAACAAGCGAGTGAGAAGTACAGACAACATAAAACGAGCGACAATCTAGAATGTCAACACATTGGTCTACTGGTCAACTGCTACCTGAAGCCATCTACAGGGTGAGTGTTGTAGTAAACCTGCCGATTTGTAACCTGGTGTGTTGCTGTGAGATGCTTGAACAGCGTTGTTTTGATCTCTTTATGGGTGCGTGGCAATTCGGTAACTTTGGCCGGCGGCATCGTCACTTCCGTGTGGAGCGTGTCTATTACGGCCGGAGTACGGCTTGTGTTCACATGATCCGTATCCACTCATACCTGGACTCAGATACTACCTCCAAGGCAGATCTCTTGGGCCATATCCTGGCATGGTCCAGGCTGTGTTCACATGGTGCGAAATAAGTGGATTCTGACTAAGTACGGTACCTGAATACGGACTTGAGTCCCATGTGAAAACACCCATAGTCTAACGAGACCTTTGTGACTTAACCACTTTGTGATGACTTGATGAAGTCATTGAGGTTAAAGCAAAAGTCCAGAGAATATTTATGTATCCAAGTTTAACAAAACGTTACAATGATAGTGGGGTTCAATACTATGATAAAAGCCTAGAAGGGTTTATATATATATATATATATATACAGACGTGGACAAAATTGTTGGTACCCTTCATTAAATAAAAGAAAAACTCATAATGGTCACAGAAATAACTTTTTAATCTGACAAAAGTAATAATAAATAAAAATTATATAAATGTTGACCAATGAAAGTCAGGCATTGCTTTTCATCCATGCTTAAACAGAATTATTTAAAAAATACATGCATGTAACAGGCCTGGACAAAAATGATGGTACCCACAACTTAATATTTGGTTGCACAACCTTTTGAGGCAATCACTGCAATCAAATGATTCCTGTAACTGTCAATGAGACTTCTGCACCTCTCAGCAGGTATTTTGGCCCACTCCTCATGAGCAAACTGTTCTAGTTGTTTCCGGTTTGAAGGGCGCCTTTTCCAGACAGCACGTTTCAGCTCCTTCCAAAGATGCTCAATAGGATTGAGATCAGGGCTCATAGAAGGCCAGTGTTTTCCTCTTAGCCCTTCTTGGGTGTTTTTAGCTGTGTGTTTTGGGTCATTTTCCTGTTGTAAGACCCGTGACCTGCGACTGAGACCATGCTTTCTGACACTGGCCAGCACATTTCTCTCTAGAATCCCCTGATAGTCTTGAGATTTCATTGTACCCTGCACAGATTCAAGACACCCTGTGTCAGATGCAGCAAATCAGCCCCAGAACATAACCGAGCCTCCCCCATGTTTCACAGTAGGGACCGTGTTCTTTTCTAGATATGCTTCATTTTTCCGTCTGTGAACATAGAGCTGATGTGCCTTGGCAAAAAGTTAAATTTTTGTCTCATCTGTCCACAGGACATTCTCCCAGAAGCTTTGTGGCTCGTCAGCATGTAGTTTGGCATACTCCAGTCTGTTTTTTTTAATGATTTGTCCTCTGGCTCAAACAGCGAAGGATGTTCCGATCTGACACTGATGTTCCTTGAGCATAAAGTTCAGCTTGGATCTATTTTGAAGTCTTTCTAGGCTCTTTTGTTACCATTTGGATTATCCGTCTCTTTGATCTGTCATCAATTTTCCTCCTGCAGCCACGTCCAGGGAGGTTGGCTACAGTCCCATGGATCGTACATTACTGAATGACATGTGCAGCTGTAGTCACAGAAACATCTAGCTGCTTGGAGATGGTCTTATAGCCTTTACAGTTAACATGCTTGTCTATGATTTTCTTTCTCATCTCCTGAGACAACTCTTTCCTTTGCTTCCTCTGGTTTATATTGAGTGTGGTACACACCACGTCACCAAACAACACAGTGACTACCTGGAGTCCTATATATAGGCCCACTGACTGATTACAGGATTGTAGACACCTAGGATGCTGATTAGTGGACATACCTTGGATTAACATGTCCCTTTGGTCACATTATTTTCATTCTTTTCTAGGGGTACCATCATTTTTGTCCAGGCCTGTTTCATGCATTTATTTTTAAAATAATTCTGTTGAAGCATGGATGAAAAGCAATGTCTGACTTTCATTGGTCAACATTTATATAATTTTTATTTATTATTACTTTTGTCAGATTAAAGTTATTTCTGTGACCATTATGAGTTTTTCTTTTATTTAATGAAGGGTACCAACAATTTTGTCCACGTCTGTATATAAAGATGTGTGTGCCAACGCTGTAGTGCCAAGTTTCAGAACCCCCCCACCCACCCACCGCTGCATTTGGTGATTCCTCTACTGCAGCCTCGTCAAAGTCCTCCACCAGCAGCAATCACGGCCTGCATCAGCCCCATCGCCTTCTCCGAGGAAGAAGAGGAAGGCCGCTATCTATGACAGTAAGCTCACGTTTATCGTCTTGATTTTCTGTGTCGTAGCTGCTGTTCTGTGGACTTTAGGGATGTCCGATATTATCGGCCTGAAGTCATTACCGGCCGATATCGGCATTAAAATGTAATATCGGAAATTATCGGTATCGGTTTTATTTTTTTAATAAGATGAGTTTTTCACACCATACACATTATATATCAAACTCTCAGCTACTTCTTTTATCTCTCAGAATGTAAAAATATGACAGATTTGAGGTTTAGTTTTTGAGATATTATTTGTTTGAGATAACTTTCAATATATCAAAAGGCTTCTTCTGGGCCAACCTTGACAGTCTAATGGGCACACTTGGTGACGTCATCAGCCACAAAGGTATAATGTTGTTTACATTTTCTAAAAGTAGAAATTTGTCCTGAGTGGTGGGCCTTTGTCAGTATTCTCTGTGTGAGCAAATGTTCCAGCTACTTTTGAAGTAAAAAATAAAAATGTCACCTTTTTCAATTGCCTAACTAAAATTCTAGTACTTATTACATTTTCAAATTTTTAAAACTCAAGTATGCATGATACAAGATATTTCATTGTGGTTACCTAAAAGGATTAAGTAGTTTTTGTTTTTTATGAGGGAGGGTACCCACATATCGGTATCGGTTTATATTGGGATCGGAAATTATGAGTTAGGCTGTATCGGTATATCGGTAAAAAAGCAAATATCGAACATCCCTAGTGGACTTTTCTGATTTTTGTTTTTCTTCTGTCAGCAGTACGGTGGCCCTGAAAGGTCACAGCACACAACTTAAGGAAACACATGCAAAAAGACAAAACACAGGAAAATTTAGAAAAACGACACACACGTAAAAAAAAAAAAAATGCGCTGCAAATAAACCACCACACAAAGTTGTAAATTCCCTATTACTGCTGCATTCCTTTGTACAGGAACAGTCCAGTGCTGAAGTTTGTTTTTACTGTCAATTACTTTGTTTGGGTACTAGAGATCATGATTGTTCAGTTTCATTGAAGCCTGTCTGCGTTTCTGATGAAGGTGGGTCATAACGACCTGTTAACGGCCGCCAATATAAGCTAATGCTGCTTGTGTGACTGTTTATCTGGTCTTTATGTGCTGACAGATCTACTGTTAACCTTGTCGAAGATGCTTTCAAGTTAATATACCTCTAAAAAGCAATGTAAATCCGACCAAATCAGCACATATCAATGTCAAGCTAAAATACTGGTGAACCAGTTTCTGGCGGTTAAACAGGAAGTTATCCGTCTGAAGGTGACGAAGAAGCTCACAGGTGCCGCCTCAAACACGGCCGCCTGGGTGACGAAGGTTGCGAACGAACACGGACAGGTCCTCATGAGCGTCCTCACCTGCTCCGAGGGCTCTGAGAGCCTGTTCAAGATGGCGGCCGGACTGTACAGACTAGCCGAGGTACCTGCCCCACAGCTCATCTATGTGGACTGTGACTGCTGCAACTGGGACGGCGTGTCCAAGACGGCTGCCTTGTTTATGTAATCAACTTATAATAATTCTGAATGCGGCATATTTATGGAGTCGTGTATTTAAATTTCTTACAGCAATACTATTTTCTTTGAGTTATTTAATGCATCACATGATCTGAACTTCAACTCATTGTCTCAGGTATCAATTTTTACTCTGTTTTCCCATCTTAAAAGCAACAATGAAAAACAGCTGTATGCAACAACTTTTTTTGCCAGTAAATTCTTTTATGATCATGACTGCAGTATGGTAAAAACATCATGTTCCAAACTTTGATGAGCAAGGTGTGTCTGTTGCAGGAATGTGAACAGCTTAAAGTCCGGCTGGACATCTGGTACCTGATGTGCCATTTGGCATCGTGTAAAGTAAAGAAAATGAGTCACAATAGGTACCGTGGCAAAATTTGGATGCTTTTCAAATAATATGTAAAATTTAAAGGCACAGTGTAAAACTGAGCCGCTCCGCTAAAAGATCGCTGATATCCATGGCTCCAACAGATGGAAGGAGATCAGTACATGATGAGTTTGGGTGGTATTATTGTCATCTGTCATTTAAAAACTGCATTTCCATATTGTAATTTTTCATAAACTATTCATGAAATAAAATAACAGAAAAATTGCTATATCATGAAGTATATTGTTATCGGAATACAAACTGAGCTAGATCTGGATATAAAAATTTTGCCATATCGCCCAGCCTTAGTTCTTACTATATGTTCTTAACTTGTTTATGCAATTTTGTAAATATGTTTGCCATTTTCCTTCCTGTTCCTGTTCCGTTTGTTCACTTTGTGAAATAAAAAGATCTTAACAGGTGACGGCCACTGGCGAGAGATGTGCAAGATGTGCTTTAACTGCAGACTGTCAGCTTTTATTTGAGGGTGTTTACATCCAAAGCAGGTGAACGGTGTAGGAATTACAACAGTTTGCATATGTGCCTCCCACTTGCTTAGGGACCAAAAGTAATGGGACAGAATAAGAACCATAAATTAAACTTATACATTTCAATACTTGGTTGCAAATCTTTTGCAGTCAATCACAGCCTGAAGTCTGGAACACATAGACATCACCAGACGTTGGGTTTCATCCCTGGTGATGCTCTGCCAGGCCTCTACTGCAACAGTCTTTAGTTCCTGTTTGTTCCAAATTCGTCCTCTCCATGCAGCTCGCATTACACCAGTTTTGGAGCAGAAACTAGAAAGTAAGGCCCATTTTCACTTGTTTTTTCTCCAAGTTTAAATTGATAATACGTTTAAAAAACGTATGCACACATGTTACTAGTGGTTTTCAAGAAACAGAAGTTTTTTTGGCGCAACGCGATCAAAAGTCACCCTTTTAAACATGTTTTAGCTAGCGTCAGATCGTTGCATTTCCCTCGATTAAAGAAATATATTCCCTTTATATGGCACGATATTTATATGTAACTAATGTCGTATGTCTAAACTACTAAGTCTTAGTGTTTATTCTCTTGTAGCGTTATGTGATCGATCGGGATCGATACGTGTGTGTGTCGGGGCATGTGTGTGGACATTGACACACTGATTGTTGCTATAGCCGATTAAATAAAAAAAACATCCATTGACAGGGTTTTAGAATCAAGATTAGGCTGCAAAACTATTTATTATGTGATATTGTCTAATCTGCTGTTTTTTTTAAATGTCCATTAACTCTAAAATTAATTATCATTAAGATCTGCTGTCTTTAATCAGCAGTTACATGAACATGTGCTGAAATAATCATGGAAGTAAAGCTTATGTGTAAAAATGTTGCCAAAGCACATCTTTGTGACCTCCCTGACCTCTGCTGTGCCAAGATTTCACCTGCAGCTCCTCATTCTGTCTTTCCCCTCTTTAATTTAGATGCAGAATCCAACATTTAAGAACGCCCCAAACGGGACCCTCCTGCTGAAAGCCTCAGCGGAGGCCAAGGTCCAGGGCCCCCAGAGGCCAGGGTACAGGGCCAAAACACCGGAGAAGGTGGAGGCAGAGGCCAGGGCTGCTGGAGAACGACGTGGGCTATGCGGTCATAGCAGTGGCGTCCCACCAGAAGGAGCAAGAGAGGACAGGCTCTCAGTCCCCCCTGATGGCCAACAAGGTGGGCTCTCTCAGCTCCACTCCCATGTCAGAACAGATTCTAGTAATAATAATATAATCATTGTTTTTTATTTATTTTTATTGCACATGCAGGACGCCCTCACCCGTTACTCCTTGGCGTACCCGGACTTTGCGGAGGCGGTCCGCCTCCGGTGTGCGTTCGAGTAGGCACGGGTGAAGTCCTTCCAGCCTGGTCAGGAGGGACAGGCCCTTGTTGGCTTCGGGGACTTTAAATTTGAGAGCCTGCAGAGCCTGTACAACTCAGAGGACCCCAAGAAAATACGGTGTGTCAGAACTGCTTCAAATGTCAAATATTTACCGCCTCATCTACTAAATATGTTATTTTATTTTTCTTTATTTTCATTTGTGTCTCACCTGCACAGATTTGTCAACTACCTGAGAAGGACGGTGCCGGCACCAGGCTCGCAGATGGAGAACGCCGTCCGTTATATTAAGAAGAGGGACAGACAGAAGGCGAGCAGCGCTGCAGCCTCCACCAGCACTGCCTCTGTCTCTCCCTCCAAACAGGGGCCGAGGGCTGCATCCCAGTGGGTTTTCCAGCTTCTTCATGTCTGACTCTGATGTTCAACATCCTATAATAACATCCTGTTAAAAACTCACTTTCTAGGATCGCAGCTTTCGTTTCTGGGCGGCGTTCTCTGTCTGCCGTGGAAATGTAGGCAAAAATAACAAAAATGGTGGCCCCTAAGCCTGCATTTCCAGGTACGTATATTTATTTATTGAAGAATTTACAACTTTGTATTATTTCACTCTTAAAACATATTTAATTTCCAGCCTCCTTCAGCCCAGCTCTTCCTCCCAGAACATCTCAGGAGCCCCGAGTTGAAGAGCTGGTCCAGGTGGTAGTTGACAAAGAGAAATGTAAGTTAAGGGTTTTATTTCACATATTGTTGGAAACAATGATTGAATGAAATGTGTTAATGAAATATCTGAATACATGTTGACTCATTTCTCCACTTTGTAAATATTTTATGTAACCACAGATGAACTGGAAGTGTTACAGTAAGTTTGGGTTCAGTTAAACTTGGCTTTGCTGTTTATAGCGCTGCACACTAACTAGTCCTCATTACTAACGTCACGGTCTCTAGATATTAGCTTCATCTTTCCCTGTCATGGCTGTTCACCCTCAAAAATCACACCTGGGGCTCATTAATCGTCCGACCTTCCTCAGCTCACCTGCTCTGCAACCACTTCTTCCTTTGGCTTCTGGTGTCTTTGCAGCTCCCAGTTGAACTGAAGTAATTCTAGTTACTAACATTTACTTTGTTCTTTAGCCGCTGAAGTACAGGCCCCTCCCTCGCTCCTTCCTCCTCCTCCTCCTCCTCCCACCACCACCCGGAGCAGCACCCGTGACTCTGCAGGATTGGATGAGCCGACGGACGAGGAGCTCCTGGAGGTGTCCCAGGAGCTTGCTGCTGTCCAGCCTGCAGAGGAACGGGGCCCAACACCAGCTGTCCCCCCCAAGTCAACGAGGGGTTGCCCGGCCCTGCTGTCCTCACTCCCCCACCTGCTCTTGCTGTTGCTGCTGAGGTGAGGTGTCGGACTGTCATTTTTCCCTCTCAGGTGTTGAAATGGACTCATTCACATGTTCAACCTGCTCTATGTTCTCTCTGCAGCTGCTGCCCGAGTCCTGGCGGGCAGCTCTGACCGCAGAGCAGCAGGATCGGCCGGGTGCTGTTCACCAGGGACGGCACGGGGAGGCCGCGGCTCATCGGAGACCTCAACCTCTGGTGGTTTCCTCCCCAGCCCCGGCCGATCTACAACCAGCCTCCCGCCTCTCCCGACCCCTTCTTGGCATGTCGGCTGTTCCTGTGGATGCCCCACAGGATCTGGCGCCTGCAGCTGACATGCCCCCAGCCTTTGTGCAAAGGCACAATGACAAAGGCTGGGCTCTACAGGACCATCCGGAGGGTCCTGGACATCGACGGCTGGTATCTCATGGCCACCGAGTACCTGGAGTGCCGTCGGTGTAAGAAGAAGGTCGGAGGGTGGTCACAGGACTTCATTAGGCAGCTGCCCCCCACCTACAGCTGCCAATTTCCAGCTGTACTCACGTACAAGTAAGAGAAATGACATGTGCTCACGCTGATGTGTTTTATTAGCATTTTGGTGTGTTTATGGGTCGATGAATCTGTGGTTCATGGTGGGTGTTTTCCTCTGCAGGCTGTCCTGTGACCAGAGGGTGGTTGCAATGCTAAAGTCTCGCACCCTGGGCAACAGTGCCAATCGGCTTTGCAACACCCTCCGGGAGCAACATTCAGACTCCTGGATGCGGAGAGCGATCCAGTACCTCGGCGTCTGTGAGCAGTTCCTGGCCTTGGGCACCAGCAGGGGGCAGTTTGCACCACCTCTCCAGATGCCCCCGGTGCCCTCACCCTTCTGGCTGCTGACGGTCTACGGCTACGACGTCCTGACACGGCTGGAGGAGTACAAGGCCAGGATCACTTCCACATTCGGATCCATCCTCAAGATGGATTCCAACAGGAAGGTAGATGTCTGCTTCACGTTTGCTGGTGAACCACGGTTTCTGCTGGTTTTTACACAGGAGGTTCTCTGTCTGTAGGTGACGAAGAAGCTCACAGGTGCTGCCTCCAACACGGCCGCCTGGGTGACCAACGTCGCTAACGAGCACGGACAGGTCCTCATGAGCGTCCTCACCTGCTCCGAGGGATCTGAGGGCCTGTCCAAGATGGCGGCCGGACTGGTGAGGCGGTACAGACAAGCCGAGGTACCTGCCCCCCAGCTCATCTACGTGGACCGTGACTGCTGCAACAGGGACGGTGTGTCTAAGACGGCTGCCTTGTTTACGGTATGAACTTACATTAATGTTAAATGCAATTATTAATTCTCAATTGAGTCAGTCACTCACTCATTCCTTTGTTTTATTTCTCATAGCAATATTACATTGACCCATCAACACATTATGTGAACTTAAACTAATTGTGTCAATAAAACATTGTTCCATATAAAAGAGAAAGAAAATACATAATACAATATTTTGGCAATGAATAATTCTCTGATCTTGACTGCAGTACAGTTAAAACATGTTCCACACACTAATGAGCAAAGTGTCTCTGCTGCAGGAGTGGGGACAGCTCAAAGTCCGCCTGGACATCTGGCACCTGATGCGTCGCTTCGCATCGGGTGTCACAACCGAGAGCCAGGAGCTGTACCCCACCTTCATGAGGCAGCTGTCTTACTGCATCTTCGAGGTGGACCCCAGAGATGCTCGCCGTCTCTTGGAAGCCAAGCGGTCCGAGCTGGAGGGGACGCACGGGATGGTCAGCCTGACAGACGCCGAGGTGATCCAGAAAATTTCTAAGGAGGAGTGGCGGCTCCACTGCCGCGGGAGGACTCGCGGAGCCGAGGAGACCGCACTCCTCATCCAGAACCTCCTGCACACCTTCAGTGGGCGATCAGGAAGAAACACTCTGAACATCCCGTTGCTTGACGATCTGCGGAGCCAGAGACGCAGAGGTGCCATCTTAGCCTCAGTTGGGATACCAGCACGTCCTGAAGCTGGCTGGGGGAGGTCAGGAGTCTCCAAAACACTCATCACGCTCTGGTAACGCTTGCCAGAGAAAAAAACAACAAATCTTCTACCCAAGCAGACACCGGGCGAGGCAGCCAAAGGGGTGCTTCAAGGCAGCAAAGGGGGAAGAACACCTCCTGTCCTGGGAAGGAGAGTCTCCAACAGTAAGAATGATTTCCAGAGTCTTGTTGCTCCTGTCTGCGTCTTCTTTCTACCGTTTCTTAATCTTCCAGCTGCCTTCTAGGACTGAACTCGGACGCTGCAAACTGGTGTGACACCAGCGTTTTGGTGGCCGCACTTGTCGGGGTGAATGAGGTCCAGGTGGTCCCTCATCCACGCGGACTACATGGCCTTCAGATAGGTGGGGCTCAATTACCTTACTCTGTGGGCTCAGACTGATGGGGCCTGGCTGTCCGGAATGTCGGAAGTCCACCGAGGAGCCCAGGCACTTTGTGCACACACAAAAAAAAAACTTACTGCGAGGCCACATCGCTCGGGGTCACCCTGCTGGACTGGATGAAAGACAACGTTCCCAGGACTAGCAGGTGGCGGTGGACCCTGAAGAAAGGGGTGGAGAAGCCGCCCAGGAAAACCCGGACCTGAAGGATGTGCCACAACCACATGACAAAGGCCACGGGCCACAGTCGGTTCAGGCACAGCTCTTTCTGCCCGTCCACTGACCCCTCTGGCCTCTCGGTGGACGAGTGGCTGGAGTGGCAATGGGCGGGCCAGATACCGGAGGAGCGGCGCCACAAGAAGGAGCACCAGAGGAGGCGGGAGGTGAAGGAACGGGCGAGAGCGAGGAGGCTGGAGAAGTGGAGGGAGGGCGGAGGAAGAAAGCTGTAAATAGTTGTAAATATATGTATATATGTTCTCAACATGTTTTTAAAATGTAGTGAGTAAATACTTTTGCCGTTTTCCTTTTTCCTCTTCTGTTTGTTCACTTTTGTGATATTAAAAAGATTTTAAAAGGTGATGACGACTCGCGACTTTTGTTTTCTGCCTGCCCATGGGCGGTCCTAAATGGAAGCTGAAAGGGGGCCGTGTCGCCCCGTAGAACTAATCCTGGTCCCTTTCACCTCTTTTCTTAACTTTACGGTTTTATTTCCACAGTTCAACAGTTACTGGCTTAAGCCGTATTAAATTTCCACCGCTCCAAGTCGCTAATTATACGTGTGTGTTTGTATATATATATATATATACACACACACATACATACACACACACACACACGCACATATAATTAGCGTATAACAAACTCTGTGGCCCCCCTGTATATTTGGTCTTGAAACGCAGCTTGTAGGACAAACGTAAAAAACGGATAAGTACCAACTCCCGGCCAGCAGAGGGGCCAGAGAACATCGGTCCCCTCCTTCTGAATCGGGAGAGCAATCCTTCTGTAAATGGTGTTGATAGTAAATGGACAAATTAGAAACAAGGAGAAGAAACAAGCTCTGTCAGGCAAAAAAAAAAAACGCAAACCGAGCGCTGCAGGAACAGTGCTAAACATAAAACACTGACATTTCATGCATTTATTTCACTGGAGTCTGGGAAGGAGTAGAAGAACAAACATTTCTGTTCTCTAGGGGGCATGGCAGAAAATAATTGATAAGTACTGGCTAATATAGTGTTTTTATTAAGTTATTCGTTTTGTAGTTTTCATTTATTTTAGTTATTTTCTGAGCTTTGCTGTTCCAATTGTTAAAAATAAATAAGTGTAGTTCATTATTTTAATTTTCCCCTTTTGTTTTAGTCTTTCCAAAAAAAAAAGTACCGATACGGATACAGATAAAGTACCGGATCGATGAGGAGTACCGTTAAGAGTAGTAGTATCGATAAATCCTTAACAATATCCATCCCTACCTGTGAGCAGCTCAAACAAAGCACGGAGCCAAGTAAATGCTGCTACCCGTTATAAAACCGCCGCAGGCTTGACAGAATCCAACGCTGTACAAAGTTTGGAACCATTTTGCCTATAAAAAGATGCTGCTGCTTGACGTCATGTATTGTGCAGAGCCTGCATTGCTATGGTCGCAACCTCATGAGGTAACATGAAGAGCCTTTATCACATAAAACATCACACCACCGTATACTGAGAGTTGCATGGCTAAAATGCCAGCCACAAGTGCTTCAACCTCCAGCAAAACAAACTTCCAGTCTAAAGGGAATCACAGACCGAGTCGTTTAACAAAACAACAAAAATTACTCCAAATGGACATAATTCAAAGCAGCATGTGGGGAAAAGAACTTGTGCTATAACAAAGTTCATAGCTAAGGATATGATGCCTGTTAACATAGTGACCAGACCTGGGTTTACTTTGTTAAGCACAATGGATAAGCGGCCCAGATTTCCATCACACACACATTTTAGCCAGGTAGCCATACCTGAGGTTTATAGAATAAAATGTTAACAGTAAGTTGCACAGGAACTGAATACCGCAGGGGTTTGCAACAATAACTGACCTGTGGCCAAGCCACACAGCGGAGCCATACCACCATCTGATGACGACTGCATAGGTAAAAAATTGTAGCCAGCTGGGATCTACAGGAAGAAAACCTTGTTTGTCTAACGTTATGTAGATAAATTAAGTAGATAAATAATCGAGTTTATATTCAATCATGTTCATTTGACTTTATCCAGCCTATTAGAATAAATTATGTATAACAAATCTGATATTGTTCATTATACACCGGTTTCTTGGCTTCGGTTAGTTGAAAATTTATGAGAAAAGATCCTTGACAAAAAATTTGCAAATCACAATTACAATATTGGAGGAAAAAAATAAATAAATTGCATTTAGATTGTTTTCCAAAATCGTTCTGTCCTAGATGAACCCAACTATAATTTTAGAGATTTATTAAACTGATACATTAACTTATTCTCTGGACTACTTCCCCATCTTATTGTTCCAGCTGCCTTTTTGGACTCAACTCTGGCACTGCAAACTAGCCTGATGTCAGATGTGTGGTGGAGACAGAAGTTTCCACCTCACGTCAGGCTACTCTTTGATCAAGATGTTAACAGCATTTCAGAAGAGCTCTAAAGCCTAAATTATACTTCTCTGTCCATGTCGAAACAGATGGATGCAGCACCATTATCTGTTTACACAAGGACGGACGGAGTAGAGACAAATTTTCTAACTATCCATCTCTGTCAACTGAGAGCGTATGCCTGTGATTGGTCAGCTCAGCCACAGATTGTTTCACCAGAACGGTGCTCTATAGTTGCAACTACTGCTGTCAGTAGTTAATGCAGTATTTGGGCAGAAGACGCTTTAGAGTAAAAGGACAGTTTATCTGATATGGTCTTTTGGCGATTTTGAACACAAGGATGTGTAAAAAAACAAAAGTGACTGCTGTATTTGTTTACATGTGTTGAGTATTCTATAGACTGCACTTCTGGTTAAATAAAAAAAAAACCTTTTCAGCTTAATCAAAAATTACTTTCAGCCATTGCTACTTGAGGGGGAATACGTTGACAAGCTGAAGAAGATAAACTAGTTAACCAAAAATGTCAATGCAATGGTAAGCAGACCAACCATGAAAAGTCAGCACCCCCTGCTGTCCTGGTGGGAAAATTGCTTAGCAAAACTGACACCAACAGAACTACAAAACGAAAGATTTCTCCGTCAATAAGTCTGCATGCAAACTTGCTGATGCAGAATTAAAAACTGGCCTACATAATTAAAAAACAAACATACAAAAGTGGAAAAAGTCAGCAGAGCCTCCCTGGAGAGGAGGTGGAAGCAGCAGCAGGAGGATGAGACGGCTTCAGAGCTCCACAAACCCTAAATCCAGATCACTCAGAACAAGTCGTCCTCTGACCCTTCATCCTCCAGGACCAGCTTCTTGTAGCCTTCTGGCTCTTAAGGGAACATCTGCAGCTCCCAGTCTGAACATACAGGTCACTCATCTCAAATCAGCTCACCTGATGAGGATAACATTTAATAAGGATTTTCTGTACTTTTCTTTCCCCGCTGTTCCAAATTTAATACAAAGCCCTTCGATATGCGGTTGGTTAAGAGGCCTCTAGTTCCACTCAAGTGGATCACAACCTGTTCACATCATTACCTGTGTACTTCATGCTGTAGGTCTCACCCAGCATCAGGGAGCCAGCTTCTTTGTTCAGAACCTATCAAAATGCAGATGAAGCTGCTGTAGTCACATTTAATGCTTTTAAATGTGTCTGGAAGTCGGCTCTTCAGGTCATCTGTACTCTTGTATTACCAGCCTTTGAGGTCCACACCTCCGTCCACGGTCTTCTACAGGCTGCAGCTGGTCAGCTTGCAGTGAGGTACGAAGCCCAGAGGAAGAAAGTGTTGGGAGGCTGGTCCAGGTGGGTGGTACCACAGCAACACAGCCCCATCTGTCTGGTCCCTGACAAACGGGGCTCTGCTCAGCTACTCCTGCTGCTCAGGAGGAAGGCTGTTGGAAAACCGCATGTGCACTTGTAGCAGCTGCAAACACAGAAAACAGCCTGGTTATTGTCAAGATGTCAGGTTATGTTGAAATGTGATAGAAACTTGATCTGCAGTTCTTTTGAATAGCAGTATAAAACAGTGACTCGCCTGAAGCGGATAGATCCCACTCAGGAGCATCTTCCACCATCAGAGGAGATGATTCAAAGCAGTCTGTTCAGCACATCCCCTTTCTAATGGATAGTGGCACTCCACCCTGTCAGCAGGGAGCTTACTGCACTGAACTACGGCTCTTCTCTTCCTTGGAGTGGAGGCTGGTGCTGAGGAGAAACTGTTGGTCTGGCTGGTGGCCCTGCTGGAGCATGCTGTAGGTGGATGTGGTGGAGGATGCAGCTTCTTGCTCCCTGTCCCTCCTCAGCACAGTTTCAGCCGGCTGAGTCAGGAGCTGGGTTTTCAGCCTGTATCCCTCCTATCCATCTCCTGTAGCTGAGAGATTGAGACAGCGCTTTGAGTTTATGAAGACATTACAACAATTACTCAACTGAAACAATCCTACCTGCTTATTTGGGGGTCTGGGCTTTCATAGAGTGCTGTATGTGAGGAAGCTGTATTGACCAAAACTCCAGCAGCCCGTCATCCTATCTGCTACAGCATTGGTCACTTCATCAAAGAGCGATGAATACTCCAGCAGGGAGCTCCTCCTGTGTCCTTCCTCCTGCTTTGCCTTGTGGTTCGGCAACAGACCAGCTGTATAGCTGAGGTCATGGGTCAGCAACCACCATTTGCTCTGCTCCCTGTACAGACTGAACTGCACCTCCATGTGACTGAGGATGCAGCGTTGCTCTGTGGGATCCTCTCCAAGAACAATGAGTTTTCTACGAGCCAAGGCCTCGACTTTGCGGGGTCTCACAGTGGGGCTGCTTCTCTTTTTTCTCCTACGGGCCGCTGCAGCAGCAGCAGCTCTGCTGGCCTGAAGCCTCAGCTGGGTGCTCCTGGCCAGGAAAGAGAACTGAGGCTTATACATTTCTGCAGAGAAGGATCACAAAAAAGGGTTCTAGAATTGAAATACACTAATCGGAGATGCTGGATAAATAAACCAGATAACTACAAACTGAAAAGAACTATAGTATTTGGGGGAGTGTCTTTAAACTGCTTTTTTTACATTAATTGCATTGAGGTGACCGAAATAAGATGACACAGAAGTCTGTGTGTAATGTTATATGAAAAAATAATCTGTGTGCACAATTAGTTATTACTATGGCATGCAATTTTGAACTTTTATCTGGATTTCACATATCGTATCAGGCATGTTACTGTGCGCACAGATTTGTACATCGTACTGGATTTTCTCAGAGCTTTAAGGTGAATATAGAGCATTATTCCTGTAATTTGTAAATGAAACGACTAAGCTATACTTACACTCACCAGTGACCATGTTTCTTTCAACTCACAATAAGTCTATGCATAACAAATGTGATATTTTTATGCGGCTTTGAAGACAAACCGATCATAAAATGTGTCGCATACCTGGAAAATGGCCTAGAAATGATAAAATGTAATACAAAAAAATGCATGACTGTATGCCCACCTTGCCCCCGGGATACAGTACAGCCCTGCCTTATCTGTGCTTAGATACACGCAAAACGATGGACACGCCGGCCGTTTTTCCTTATCTTGCGTCTTATGTTTTACATAGTGGCGACTCTGAGGAAATCCACGCTCCAGATTTCATCTTCTACACTCTCTCTGGTAGGGCTGTGCGATATGACGAAATATATCGTCAGTACGATAGAAAACGTCTTTCTGAGTTTATCAGAGCTTAGGCCACGACTTGACGCAGCTTTTGCTCATTGACTCTCTCTGTATTCATTGTCGTGGTTCTTGAGCAGCTGATAAAATAAATGTGTAGAGTTGGAGTCCATTGGTGGGACAGGGAGCTGGTTAACTTTACAAACAACCGTTGTCTGATAGGTGTCGGTCTTCTTATAACCAGACTGCACTGACAACCATAACTTGACTACTTTCCTAATCCTACTATTCAGGAACCAGTGCCTGAACCTAACGTGATCCATACGTTTAAGAGTTAGGAGCAGCGGAACACATCTTGAGGGGGGAACAACGTAACACCCCTCTTTTACATAGGAGTCGCACAGATAGTGAAAAAAAGTCAAAACTAGAGGGTGCATGAGGAGAGAGAAAAAAAACACTACTGCCAAAACGTGCTGTAAAGTTAAGAAAATGAGGGACAGCAGGTATCCGGGCAAAATTTGGAAGCTTTTCGAATAATGTGTTTAATCTCCTGGAAGGAGATCACTACATGACGAGTCTGGGTGGTGTTATTGTCATCTATCATTTAAAACTGGATTTCCACTTTGTACAGTTTTCTAAACTATTTCTGAAATAAATTAGCTGAAAAATTGCTACATCCTGAAGTATATCGTTATCGGAATATAAAAATTTTGCCACGTCGCCCAGCCCTGCTCTCTGGCAAGACGACAGGTGGAGGAGTCTGCTTCTACATCAGTTGTGGCTGGTGTACAGATGTGACAGTAATTGCTCAGCACTGCTCTGCCTCTCTGAAATATCGTTCCATTCATTGCAAACTGACCTATCGATGGGATTTTTCTTAATACGTTCAGGCCGTGGTTTACGTCCCTCTAGATGCCGATGTGCATTGGGCTCAGTGCACCTTCAGGGACCAGATATTGTGTATGGAGTAGACATACCCAGACTGCATCATGAATATCCCTGGGGACTTGAACAAAGAAAGTCTGGGGCAGGAACTTCCCAAATATAAATAGTATAATAAAATGTTCGACCAGAAAGGACAGGACACTGGATCACTGTTACAGCACAATAAGCTGGGCCTATCTTGCAGTAGGGCTGTCACGGCTGAGTAATTCCGCCTACGGTGAGTCAAGGTGGCTCAATATTGTGGTATGCGATATTATTGCACCCCTTTTTATCATCTATATACCCAATTTGTTTGTAAATTACCAAGTTAATAAACTCAAAGCAATATTTCCTTTGAAACATGGCGCTTAAAAAAAAAAAAAAAGACAAGGCAGTTTTACAACACTGTATTGAATGCAGATCAAAGGGAAGTGAAGGCACAGATAAAGTTGTTTCTCCGACTGAACTTAAACAAAAACAAAATTTAGGAGAAGGCTTAACTTTAAATGCAAATCTGGCCACAGCATCTAAGTGAAATAAAAAATAAGTCCCCGTTTTGTTTCGTTTTAAATCAATTACACAAAACGAGATGTACCAGGCACTATCATTTCACTTTCACACACACAAATGATGGTGATTCATAGCTCGGTCATGTCCTCGTTACACGCAAGGAAAACCAGCATGTTAACCTTATGCGGTTTGAGAAAGGATCTGAGAGGGGTGTTAACATTTCCAGCTATACTGAAAACCCTCTCGGATGGTGCGCTCGCTGTGCAAATACACATGTACTTGCATGCGACTATGGAGAGCAAAGGAAATCTCTCCTGGTCATTGCGCTAACATGCCAGGTGGGTTTCATTTGGGTCAATGGGTTCCTCCTGCAGGTATTCGGCTCTAACTCTATTTGGGACGGTTGCAGAGGTGCTTGTCCGTGACTTCAGCTGGTCTCCGAGCGTTTTGGGGTATTTTGCCACTTGTGGCAGCGCCGTCTGTGCCAAGAACTATGGCTAGGCAGCCGCTGACGCTCTGACCTTGTTTTACTTTAACCGTTTTTAACAGAGTTTACAGATTGCCTCATTTAAATTGAAGAAGTGGAGGACATTGGCTTCTAGCCCAGCAGCTCCACCCGCCCAGGTCCTGCTGAGCCGGAGCAGATATTAACCCCGATGAGTCCAGAATGTTGATACACCGCTTGAAGCCGCTGCTGGCTGATCCTATCTGTGCACTGATGTAAATGCAAAATATTTTCTGTCTAAAATAAACGACTGCAGACGACTACAGACAGAGCAGCAAGCAATAAGTTTCCAGGAAAACATTCTTTATGTGACTGACAGAAGCTGTAGTTTCAACAGCCTTTTTAATCTGCAGAGTTAAGGATTAAAAACAGTTTGAACCAACCTCAAGTCTCGTTTCCTTTTATTTAGACTCTGTGAAGGTAACTTCAGCAGCAAATCAAGGCTCTTCATCCAGCTCTTTCAGACCAAGAGCGCAGCTAGTGATGCTTGTGGTCCAGCAGAAACCAAAGTTAAAGCGTCAAAATCAACAGACTCAATGAAGCACTGCAAACAAAGTGAGAAAAATAGTTTCTCACTCTCTCTCTTCTGCAAGTTTTTAGAATGATAATGAGTGAATGTTCCTAAATCTTTAGTACTGCTGAACAGGGCCGTATCCAGGAGGTTAATAAAAGGGGCCAGGGTGGGTCTTGGACTGTAGCACTAAAACAAAAGAAACGCTGTTCTTCTAGTGGGGACCCAATCTGAGCTGATCACAGTTTAGAGTTTTCAAGAATTACACTTAAAGTCATTATATTTTGCTATGTTTTACGTGACAATGTAACCTCTAACTCTGCTAATAATGTTAGAAAGTAATAATATATGGATTCAACAGTTCATATCGAGATTTTTTTTGAGGTTTTTGATCATATCTTTTAGTTCCCCCAGCCTGCCTACAAGGGGTTACAATGACTGATTGGTCTTTCCTTTGTTAGCTTAAAAGGAGAAATGCCACATCATGCAGGATACATTGTCAAATAATGGTAACTGTTCCCATATCCAAATATTTAAGTTACTAATTATCAACCCCTGCCCGGTCCACCAAACACACCACACATTGCAAATCGCCCCTTCGCATTACGACCTGCACCGGCGCT
Organism: Apricaphanius iberus; assembly: GCA_028564705.1. Classification (NCBI taxonomy): domain Eukaryota; kingdom Metazoa; phylum Chordata; class Actinopteri; order Cyprinodontiformes; family Aphaniidae; genus Apricaphanius; species Apricaphanius iberus. The sequence goes on from JAPXFQ010000284.1 coordinate 3,226,679, forward strand.
GCAAAACGTTTATTTTTGTTTGTTTTTTTAGGGGAAACACTTAACGACTTTTACTGCTGTTTTGATGAGTCATCAAGCATCCCTCACACCTCGACCAGTCCTAAACAATAGAGACCCTGTGTAAACTCATCCCCCCCAACCTCGCCCACTCCCCCCAACACAGATCCGTCCCAACCATCAAGGACTTCACCCACAGCCCCCCTCTCCTCATCCCTTACCTATTGAGGACCTCACGTCACCTTCCAGCAAAACTTTTTATATTGATCAAGAAGATGCGAGGGACACCCCCATCATCACCATGGGCTCATTGCGCTTCCTGGGCACCACCATCACTCACCTAGGACCTCAAGTGGGAGCCCACCCTCACCTCCATCATTACAAAGGCTCATCAGGTGATTGGGTGCAGACTCTGATCACAGCTGACCCTGATCACCCTGGACACAGACTGTTTGACCTGCTCCCCTTAGACAGGAGGCTTCGCTTACATTCCTTGCAAGCTTCAGTTTAAAAATCTATATACGTCAAACTTGATGCGTTGGGAGCGTTGCTTGACGCAGACAAAGGATGCGGTGTGAACACACCATAAGTTTTTACACCCTTTACATAACATACAAATAATTAGCATACTAGTTAGCATTAGCATGCTAGCCCATGTTAGCATGTTAGCTTTTTGAGTATATTTTATACTGATTCCACTCATCCTGATAACAATTTTAGCTAGCATTAGATAGTTGGCATTAGCATACTAGCAGTTTAGCAAATTTTAGCTTTTTCAGTATATTTTCATACTGATCCCACTCATACTAATAAGGCGTTAGCTAGCACTAGCATGGTGTTAGTGTTAGCATTGTAGCTCATGTTAGCATTTTAGCTAATTTTAGTATATTTTCACATTGATTCTGCTCATACTAATCATAGGTATGTATAAACACTAGATGACGCCAGCGGGATTCGGCAGCGTAGCTAGACAGCGGCCATCTTGCTGCAGTCAACCGACGAGCCCCGCTCTATGGCATCAGATGGAAGGTGAGTGATCAGCTTACATAAAGATAGTTATAACTCTGTGAAACATCAACGGATTTACAAGCGGTTTGCTTAATTACAAATTTTACTATACGCAGGCTTGATAGAGAATAATTGTACATGTTGAAATTACTACATTTGATTTCTAAAACTAACTTTATTATGAACTATTGATTTGTCCCGCCTATTTGCATGTTATGAAGGCTAAACAGGTCGACCGAAAATACTCTCAACTCAATGAAATCTTGATGGATTAACAAGGAGTTTGCTTTAGTACAAGCCTTACTACACACATGCTTGATACAGGATAATTGTAGATGTTGAAATGACTGTTTTTTTATTTCTGAAAGTAAAGAAAGAAGTATGATCGACTCCACTCTTCACATTTCCCTTGTTAGTTAGCTAACCTGTCGCACAACAGATAATAGTCTTCCTTTTTTTCACTGGTAGCCATATCATTGCTCAAGTACGTGCCTCCTCTAATCTCTTCAACAGTGTCCTTCGCGGCTCGGTCTTCTTTGCTGTTCATCGTCTCCTTCAGGATTCACAAATTATCAGCGTATGCACAACAGATGCACTGTGTGATAACAGGAAATTTCTTGTTTGTCATTGAGCTACTCAGTTAGGTTCTTAATAACAGTAATGTGGCTATAATTTCCAATCGAAATGCAATTTAATTTGACTTTTCCTCATTTACAATGAAAAGCATAAAATGCATTTCTTTAAATGATTAGTAATAGTTCTTAAGAAAAAAGTTTTGGAATAGTTTGATCTTAAAGTGTGCACAACGTTAAACAAAATAGTTGTTAATGAAAAGTTTTGGAATAGTTTTATGTTATTCTTAAAATGCGTACATCGTTCTCAGCACTATGATCCCAAAACTCATTTTTTAAGTATTTGAGTTTTTTTATCGTATCGTATTTAAAATATTTGCTGTGTTATTCAATGTTATTGTGGCGCTATCCCATAACTTCTCCATGTTCAGGAAGAGCAGTCACAAAAATGTTGGGTAGCCCAACTTCAATTTTCTGTTTTTCAAAAACAAAAATCACATTTTCCCTCTCTCTAGCCTGTACCTTATTGTTGGTGAGAGGGTTTACGACAAAAACAGGATTTTACCAAGTTTTTTTTGCATCCCAAGCTGTCTGTGTTTTGACTAATGTTTATGCTTGGTTTTAACAGGTTCCTGCCATGGCTGGAGGAGATACATGCCACTAGAGCAACTGTTGCAAAGAAACCTTTACTTTTACATTATTCAATATCTCTTTGAATTGTTTTCATTTCATTAATATTTTTTTTAAAACAACTGCTGTTGTTATCTCTGCTGCTTCTGCTTTCTGCTATTCTCCACCTAGCGGCTGTTCCATCCCTGCCACCGCCTCCTGGTATACATGGTTTATCTGTATGTTTATGAGTCTGGTTGAACCGGATACATTAAAATCTCCTTTACAAGATCAATTAGGTATCTATCTAGCCATCTATCTAGCTGTTTGGTTTTGATTATTTCTAAGCTTTTTCAGAAAACAGTCCCAAATAAAAAAATAATTTCAAAACATAATCAAAAGAAAGTCCATAAATAAGAGAAAAATTGTCAAGAAGTAGTGAAAAAGCAAAATTATTTGCTGGAGAGGATTTTATTGTAGGTGGGCCCGTTCTGGCTGACAGATGCGATTTAGATGTCTTTCCTATTTGTCTGGGTGCAAATTTTCTATCTGTTTATGTGGTCTTTAACTCAAAAGAACCTTCACGATAAAAATCCTAGTCCACAGAACAGGGATAGATAAAGGCAAAATTATACTCGTGTGTATATATACACATATTTCACTGTTATAGGTTAAGCATATAAGAAATTACTGTAATATACTATTAAATGTGTGGTAAATGAATGATTAAAAGTCGTGTGTGTAGCTATCCGATAAATATTTATGAAAACGCTGTGGTTTAAAATATGCAATGAGTATGCAGGAACATAGAATACATCTACAGGCATACAAGTTTTAAAACAATCATATTTTATTATTAGATCAAAGGGAAACTGACAGACTAAATGAAGACTGCAGTAAAGTGGAGTGAAACAATGGGAGTTTTCCGACCCAAACAGACATATTTCACAGCCACATCTCTGCTGATTATAACAATCAAACAGTTTGAAAATCGGTTCAAAATTGAGCAAGTTAGCGTTATTTAAATTGTACAGGCACCTTTGACAGCAATGTTACAAAAGGGGGCAGCTGACCGCAGTAAGATGGCCGCCGTGTTGCTACGTCGCTGTCCAATGCCCAACAGCGCGGGTAAGGTATCTAGGGTTTATTATACAAGTCTATGATACTAATAACATGTTAGCTAGCATTAGTTCGCAATAGCATGCTAGCCCATGTTAGCATTTTTTATTTTTTCATCTTTTTGAGTATAATTCATACTGATCCTACTGATACTAATGATATGTTAGCTAGCATTAGTATGGTAGTTAGCATTAGCATGCTAGCTCATGTTAGCATTTTAGCAAATTGTAATTTTTTGAGTAAATTTTCACACTGATCCCGATCATACTAATGATAACAGGTTAGCTAGCATTAGTGTGGTAGTTAGCATTAGCATGCTAGCTCACGTTAGCATTTTACAACATTTTATCTTTTTGAGTATATTTCATACTGGTCCCACTAATGACAACATGTTGGCTAGCATTTGTTAGCACTAGAATGCTAGCCCATGTTAGCATTTTAGCAATTTTTTGCTTTTTCAGTAAATTTTCACACTGATCCCGATCATACTAATGATAACATGTTAGCAAGCATTAGTTAGCACTAGCATGCTAGCCCATGTTAGCATTTAACAAAATTGTATCTTTTTGAGTATAATTCATCCTGATCCCACTGATACTAATGATATGTTAGCTAGCATTAGTACGGTAGTTAGCATTAGCAAGCTAGCTCATGTTAGCATTTTAGAAAATGTTAGCTTTTTGAGTATATTTCATACTGATCCCACTCATACTAATGATAACATGTTAGCAAGCATTAGTTAGCACTAGCATGCTAACCCATGTTCTTTTATTTTTAAGTGTGATTGTAAGCGAGAGTTATTGAGTAAGGACTCGCTTTACTGTCGTTTTCAAAGTGGAAGCAGACTTGAAGACAGTAGAATAAAGAGGGTGACTTTGAATGCTGCTTTTGTCAACAAAACATGATCTACTAAGGAGTTTAAACAGGGAAGTGAGTGACACCAGAGTGTTTACTACCATCCCATCACATTTGAGGATTTAACCTAAAAGGCCTCCTTAGCGAGGATGCTTTCTGGGGTAGATTTCAACCTGTACCAGTCGGAGATAGTCCTGGCTCCTGGAAGTCAATTCCTTCAATCACAGGAAGAAAAACAATACCAGAAACCTCAATAAAAAGGCTTCTGCAACACATGGTTTACATTTTTTTTTTCTTTTCAAAACAAAAATGAGGAACGCTTCACGAATTTGCGTGTCATCCTTGCGCAGGGGCCATGCTAATCTTCTCTGTATCGTTCCAATTTTAGTATATGTCCAAGAGAACTTGGACACTAGCACCCTGTCCAAGAGATGCATTTATAGCACGGTTATTACACTCAATTCTCTGTCAGGGGTTCACCAGAACTTCCAACCAATAATATTGCTAAAGAAAAACTACCAACAAACGTGTTAAATCCTTTCGACTACACAGTAAGATTATAAACAAGTTTTCTTCCATTTTTGACTGCTTTTTCCATTTTACCTCTTCAGCAATACAGATGCATTATGGGAAATGAACACAGGTTGGCTGGCTGAAGACAAAAGAACAAAGACAGCTGGTGTGACCAACAATCCTCCTTTCAGAATAGTTTAGAGCAGAGCAGCATTTCATAAAAAAAAAACAGATTATCAGCTCTATTGGCTGAATGAAGCCTTTGAAACATTTAAAAACTGCAATGAAAAAAACGATTCGCTGCCTCCACGTTTTCCACTACCCTGGTCTTTGGTGTCATCTAGTGGTCAAAAACGTGAAGTGCTGCTGAAATAAAAGTTGAAAGGAGCTCCTTTTTTTCAATGTAGTTGAAGTGACAGCTTCTGATTTTACATGTTACCAAACTGAGCCAGCTCTACTCTACTTTGCAAATGTATTTGTTAGGGTGGAATTGTCTATTTGACAATTTCAAAGAATAAACGTATTGCTTGGACATATGCCATGGTGTGGTCACCTCGTTTAGTGAGTTCTTAATCTTTGGAAATAGATTTCAAATATTGCAGAAGACAATATTATTTCTTAGGAGTGTGCTTGTGCTCTAAAGTCCCTGCATCTCTGTAAGCTAGAGTCCTATATCATAACTATATGAAGTATAACACTTTTGTTTTTGAATTGGTAGGAAGTGGCAATGAGCTGGTAAAAATAACTTTAAAAAAATGCATATCTGCATATATGCTAACTGGGCATATTGGTTACTAGCATGCCATCTAGGCAACCAGTATGAAAAGTCAAGCAACATTTAAACTAGCAAAGATAATGACAAGAGCTATCATGCAATGCTAGCTAGCATATTATAAGCATCCGAGGAATCAGAGTACAATGAGTGAGTCAAAATGCAAAAGATAAAAGGCTAACATGAGCCATGATGCTGATGCTAATTAGCATGTTGTCATCTGAACAATCAGGTACAAATTAGTAGAAAAGGCAAAAAATTAGCAAAAATCCTAACATGAGCTAGCATGCTAATGCTAGCTAGCATGCCAATGCTAATAAACATATTAGCTTCTAAATCAATATAAAGTTGGCAAAAATTTCTAAATTAGCAATATTAGTTAGCATGTTAATTGTTACACTGAAAACATGAGGGGAATTTTTATTTATTTATTTTTTCATTAAAACTTTTTATCGACCTTTATTTTTCTATCGCACCACGCGTCTATCGATCAGTACATATTTCTATCGAATCATCTTACATATTACACCACAGCTGATTCAAATGTTCCAACTACAGCCTCAGCATGGCAAAGTTCTGCAGAGGCTTGCAAGCGAGCCACCATTTGATTCAGGTGCGATGAACCAGGGAGTGAAGTAAAACGTACTGGAGGACCGACTCTGGACACCCCTGCTCTGGTTTGTGGGACAGGTCCGGCTCTAAAGCACTGGGTTTAACCAATCGTAACTTTAGGGTAATTTGACCGGCTCTACCCGACTACAGCGCAGTGCCTGAATGAGGTTGCATACTCTGAAATGGCCCAATCGAGTCGCTCAGCCTAGAGTTGTAGCTACATGGCACTGATTGGTTGTAATTTAGAGGGACAACAACCGGCTTCGTAAAAATAATCATAGTTGCTGACAAAGCAGCTTATAACAACTGCAAGCAGAAAAGCAGCAACAAGCTCGGCTTCTTCCCAAGTCCTTTTTGCCTTCTTGTTTGTTCCTGAAACTGTGTGGGATGTGAAGGTCTTTAGCAGATTCTTTCACATTGTGAACGGAGACATCGCTGAGAGGAACGGGAATGGACATCCTCCATCCAGCACCAGACCAAGGTGCTTAATTTGCAAAGAGACCACTGAATGATAAATCTAAAACATTGATGCTAAAGACCCAAGTCCCCAAACACACTGAAAAGATAACTCACGATCTTAGTTGAGGAGACCCCAGAAGAAAAAACCATCTCAACAAAACTGAAATGAAGTCCTTCTATGAAGACGCAAGCAGGGATTTAGTTTCATCTTTGATTCAACAAAAAGCAACAAAATTATTGTTGTGGATTTTGGGGAAGAATCCTTTTTTTGATGCAGAAATTAGTGTTCAGTTTTACATTTTCATTTGAATTAATTGTTAAATGGAAGTTACAATGTATTCTTGCTGCTCTTTATATTAAAACAGAAGTTTTATTCAAATTTTATTAAGGCATGTTGATTAGAACTTTCATTTTTGATTGGAATCTGTGATCTGTGATAATGAAATTATCTGTAAAGTACCTTCAGATAACGTGTTGTAAATTGGTGCTGTATAAATTAAACTGAAATCAAAGGCATTTTTAAAAGAAAATATATGGACCTTTGATTGGTTTAAATTATTTTTGCGGCCCTTATAGAATTGTATTCGAGTACCCCTGCTCAAATAGAATTTGATGTCACCATAGAAATTAATAGGTGCTTGAAGGTTTGGAAATAACATTTTTATAATTTTCTTTAAAATACAAACATTCAAATTGAACAACAATAGTAGAAAATATAGTGTTGAGTATTTCTAGATATAAAGAATTTAACCTAGAACATGTCTGAATTGGTCTATAAGGACACTAAAACAGGCTGCTTCTCTATAATTCATTAATAAAAATTCACCTGCGTCTCACTCCCTCCCTCTGTATCGCTGCCGTCGGCCATCTTGCAGCTGTAATAAAACATACAACACATCGTTATTGTTAAACCACAGCATTCAGTACAGCAGGTATCCCAGGAAAATTTGGACGCATTTCAGTTAAAAAGGCCACATGTAATTTAAAGTTATAGTGTTACCGTGAGAACTGCCTCTCCTAAAATATCACCAATATACATAGCTTCGGCATAGCATTCGTTTCTATTCACCCAGACTTCTCTTGTAGCATCATGAACGAAACTGAGACAGATGGAAATGAAGGAAATGCCGCTACTCGTTTTGTCGATAAGACGTTACCGCCATTTTAGGGTGAGGAAAATATGGGTATCCATCTCTTGTCACCAATTCATTCATATTTCCCACATGAAGACAGGGGGCTGTCATCTTAGAATCACGTGAGTGGAGAACACGTTTTAATTGGTCACTTAAATATTTCCCTTCAGCACAGAGCTCACGCGGAGCGCAGACGGTGTGTTTTTCACCTTGCGAGGCGAAAAATATCAAATGCATTTGATTTTCCCCCTAAACACCTCATGAGGCAGAAAACTCATCGAAAAATAGGCGCACACTGTGAGCTAGCTATCTGCTGAGCAAATGGTCTCGAATAACTTTTAGCTCAGCAGATTGCTCTCATGTGTGGCAGGCTTTACACAGATAATAAGATGCATTAAAATGGCAAAAAAATGATCACACGTGTAGACAGCATCATTAGACACTCAGTTCATCAGCAAAACAAATTTTAGGGTGAGTTCCACTTTAACCAACAAACATAGATGTGCATGAGGATCTTCAAGTACAGACAAAACTGTTAAGACATTTCATCATACATCATGGATTTATTATGCTCTGGGGGTATCGTTTATAAAGTTTCCTTATTTTAGTACATTTTGGTAAAAATATTAATTTTGTACCAAAAACACACCATCACAATTATTCCATTAAAAATGAACTCTTAGCCCAGATTTATATTCCGTTTACTGATATATAAATTATTCCCTTTGTCATAGGTAATGAGCAAATGTCAGCAAGTAGGGGTAACCACCTGCATATCGGAGCACCCAGGTTATGAGCCAATTGTGCAGCAGGCAGTTCAGGGCACCTCGCTACGGAGGTGTGGTCAGACCGTACGCGTTATATACACCATCAGGGCCGGACTGCTATCGTCACTATTCCAAGCCTATACCAATAACCCGAGATTAGCCGTTGGCAAAGCAGGATTTTAATTGCAGTGCAGTGTAATCGTTTAACCAATTGGGGCACTAAACGAAAGGTTTTTGGTACAAAATTAATATTTTTACTAAAATGTACTAAAATAATTACTGGAAATGTAGATAGGGCTATTATAGACTCAATTATACAGTTTATCAACAAAAAAGTTGATATTGGGGGTAGTTACTCAATAAAAAGTGATAATGTACACCTAGGAAAGGCGTCCCTTCAAATTGCCTGATGACAGTTCTAAATTATTGCGCCGGCTCGAATGGCAACGGAGACTCAACGTTATTTCACAGTTGTATCATCGCAAAGTTTTGAATCGTCCTCTGGAAACACACACACACACACACAAGCAGTAAGTAGTGCACCGGCCTTCTGAAACGATACTTTGTATCACATAACGTAAGGTAAAGCCATCATCTCACGTCCCATCAATGATCAACTGCTGCGCTCGGCTCCCTGTGGCCACGTTGCTTGGCAGGGCCTGTATATGGGAGATATTAAATAGTGCGCTCAACTATATTTTTTTTTAAATCGTGATTTTATCTCTAAAACACCTTAAAGTATTATTGATTAAATATTTATTTATGTCGTAAGTGACCATGTTATGAGCGGGATAATGCCCTTCGAGGTGTCCATTATCAGAAAATGATGGACTTTGCGGAAGCAACGGCTAATAAACGAGCGCTAATGAGCAGCTCTACTGTGCACAGCAACTGTAGCCGGCTAACGAGTTAGCTTAATAAGCTTTCGGCTTGGCATTCTACATTTTGTCAAAAACATAGGATAAAAAGACTAAGAAGCTTTATTATTGGTTTCTGAAAAGAGTTACAACATATTTGAGCGGTATTTTTTCAACTAACCTGTGTAATTAATCATTCGTCCTCCTCGAACACGTTTCCCCCTCTTGCTAAAATGGCGGCGTCGGCAGGTGTAGTCGTAGTCAGCAGTGTTGCCAAATGTGATTGACAGTTTCCAGCCCAATCAGAGCTGAAAACCCGCCCAATCCAAAAAAAAACAGCCCAAACCACGAAGTTGCCAGATACCCATGTAAACCCGTAAAATAATCACACAGTCAATAGATAACACTCATATGAGCATCATATCACCATCAAATGGCCACAGATATGAGTTATATTAATAGGTTATGATAAATTTGCAACCAACAAAGAGCACAGTGAATCAACTAAATAGACCATATTGCAAAACACATCGTAATTATTTATTATTATAATAATACATTTATAATTATAGGCTACTGAAAAACGCACAAGACCTGGCTGAACAGCACCAAAGCAGCTGAATGATCATAGATTTCAAAACACACCAAACCACGAAAAAAAATAGTTTTTAGATTAAAAAGCAATGGCTTAGAATAAGTGGAGTGCAAATAGGATCATGTTGCAGAAAAAGCACCTTACCTTTACGCAGAAACAGCTTCAATCTTCATAAACTCCATAAACTTGAACAATGTTGAGAACTTAAACTATTTACAGTCACTGTATGCCAAGGAAGCTGGCTAATACATTGATGAATCAAATCTCCCCAACAGCTGCCGGGGAGGTTTGAAAGTAACAGACGTCAGTCCGTTTCTGCTCAGGCCAGAGCGCACGTCCATGAGGCTGGAAAGGAGCTGTAATCCCATGCGATTTCATCTTTTAGCAGTGTCACCTGGGAAAACGCTCTCTCGACGTGTGCATTTGATATTGGCAGAGTTAGCAATCTGATGACACCCAGTGCTAAATCTTTGAAACACTGGTTTCCTCCAGCATCTTGAAATGCCTCAACTTCCAGCCAAAAGGCATCGATGGCCTGATTACTTGAGAAGAGGGCTGATGCAATGTTTCTCCACTGACTTTCTAAGGTGCCCACCAAACAAGAGAAAAACTCAGCAGGCAAGTCTTTTACTCCTGGCCTCTCTGTTGTTGACATCACCAGCTTCGGACAGAAAAGCTCCAGTTTGCGGAGCATTTCCATGGATGCAGGGAGACGCATTTGATACTGCACAAGCACCTCTTTCACAAAATCAAAACTGCGCGCTTTAGATGTTTTCAGCTTCTAACGCAGCGTAGCTTTAGTGCATCTGCTAGCTAGTCTGTTAACACTGACGTCACAGTGAGTTGTCAAATGAAATAACGAATGTGAATGTATGAATGAAGTAACGAATACAAATAATGTCAATCAAACATTTCAGATAATTTTGTATTTGTTATTGTCTATTTATTTATTTATTATATTTTTATTTATTTTTCCACCATAAAATTAGGGTGTTGTGCTGTTTTCACAATTTTTAAAAAACCGCCAAATGTGGGCAAAAGCAGCCCAAATTTCATTCACCCGCCCAAAGCATTTTTCCCCCGCGAAGTGTAACTAAAAGAAGCCCAATTGGGCGGAAAACCGCCCAATCTGGCAACCCTGGTCAGCCAGTCCGTCTCTTCCGCTGTTGGCGAGCAGAGCACAGTGCGCCACCTAATGTAAGGAACAGTGTACAGCAGCATGACGCAGACGGTTTCCTCATTTAGATTAATTATATTTTTGTTTTTAGCTTGAAAATTTCAAGATATGACGTGAAAGAGTTGTAATGTAGAGGAGGCTGTAGCACAGCTGCACTAAAAGTTGTATACACCATTATAGCATCATTACTTGTTTGTTTTTTACGCATTCAGTTAGACCCTCTAGCGCTGATAAACCTCAAGCAATTTCATGTGGGGAAATATACCTCTACATGTATACTTTTTCTCTCATTACCTCGTCTTTATTATGTTTCTTAAAGCCACTCCCGATGAGGTTCTCTTCATGATAAAATATCTTACCGTTTACCTTTGTCAACGCTGTTTTGCAAGAAACTCTGTGCTCAGCTAATTCCTGTCCCTCCCCTCATGGAGCACGACGCGTTGCTGCAGGACGCGTTCAGGGTCAGATAAATGGGATATTACAGCTGTTGTCATCTTTTATTGATTTCTACAATTGATTTTTTATTTTATTTTTTATTCATGTCAGCACAACAAAAGAGACTAAATATAGGCTATCCAAATCTACAAGAATAGTTGTGTATGATCTGACGAATAAATGCACTGAGACCTAAAACAATTAGTTATTATCTGTCCCATGGGTGATAAAAACATTACCAAGCATGAGTGTCAGGTTGAAATATTCTTTCCCACTTTGATGGAACTAAAATAAATATTATTAAAAGAGAGAAAATGTGTTTACATTTGTGTCACAGTAATCCATCTGCTGTTTTAAAGAAAACACAAAAACAGACATTAATGATCAAAAATGAGCAACTAGCAATGTCTTTCATTAATCCAGTAATGAGTCACATTTTACACTTGACCGTGAATTTCGAAGAATAAGCCTATCTTTTAAGGAATCCATCCTTATGGAGAACCATCTCTACCAAAATTAATATATAAAAAAATGTGGAAATAATTAAATGGGTAAATACAATTGAAAATAAACATATAAATCTCGAAATACATTTGAAAAAATATTTAATTTCACATTTACTTATTTATTTACACATTTATATATTTACACATTCATGTATACATTTATTTATTCACTACCACATTTATTTATGTATTTATTCCCACATTTCCAGACGAGATTTTTTTACAGAAGTGTATTCTAATAAATGTTCTTACCTTTAAAGAAAATGAACAAAATAACAAAAACTCGGAGGAAAAAAAAACCTGTTTGTAACTGAAATAAAAATATAAACAAGAATCTGCAAGAAAATGAAAACAAACTGAAACTGTAATGAGTGTTCACAAACTAAGTAAAACGAAAAGAATTTATTAAGAAAATGTGCTTATCGTTTCACAAAGTGTCTCATAAAGTCTAGAAGAATTATTTCTCCCTACGTGCCTCCCTGCCCACTGCACATTGTCACCAGAAACTATGCCATCATGTTTTGTTGCCTTTTTGGTTGCACAAATCGCTTTGATAAAAACAACAGAAAGGGAAAGTTAAAATCCCATCGACTCGCCCCCTTTCAAAGCAAATAAAAAACGTCTTTGGATCGCAAGCTATCAGAAGAAGCGATTGAAACGATGATTAACACACAACAGTCTGCAGAAAGAACTTCATAACAGGTGAGCTAATGCTAAAATACAAGCTAACATTGCTAACCAAAACTGAGACTGCAAATAATAGCTGTAGCTGGTGTAGGTTGTGTGTGTATCCGCTGTGTTGATGGACAAATAATCCCACTACAGTTTCTGGTTGTTGGTGGTTTTTTATTGGCTCTAACAAATTTTTCCAACATGTCAGATACATCAGTCATGTTGTCTGTGTTGCTGCGGTCCACCTAGCATCATGTAAGCATAGAAGCGCCAGAGTCCAATTGTGGATTACTTACTAATAGAATATGTGATCAAAAGAATCATAGTACTCATGATGACCTGGCTTTTGATTTGTTGTGTTGCCACTCAGTGTTTTTATAGAACTGTAGTCCTAGCGCCTGCTTTAGTTGTTGGGCTTTTTAATGAACAGGTGCTGTTATTGTGTTTACAGAACTTTGAATGTTAATCTGCTTTACATCTTATATACTTGTCTGATTTGTATGGTTGTTAATCTGAACCATGTCAATACATTATTTAAAAAAAATAATGTCCACAACTCCACAGCAGGAAAGGTTGAGAGGTCACAGAAAATCAATCACTGCATAAAAACACAAAAGTCACAGGGTTTCAGGTTTTCCAACTCCATAGAACAAATTATATTAAAACTATTTTGAAGCCAGTGATATTTTCTGTTGAAAGTATGTTTACTGTAAACTAGTATTTGTTTGTACAAGTTTACTTCATAAATGGTATTAATTTGATATTAGACAAATACATTAGTATTTTCAAGACAAGAGTTAGTGGTGGACAGATTTTTTTAAAATGTAAAAAAAATGTAAACAAATCCCCCCGACGGGCCCGGCCTCCGTCGACAGAGAATGATCCTGACATGCTTGCTCAGTATGAGGCATTGCTGAGGAATGAAAATCAATCTGCCGGGGACGGGACGCGAACCCGCCACACGGCACACATCCCCAGGCCTGCCCCGCCTCCCTGGACAGAGAAGAACGCTACAGAATAAAGGATTT